>RJWM01027986.1:0-26163 GCA_004363535.1 Dasyprocta punctata | reverse complement strand
AGGTAACCAGCGTGTTTTATTTCTGTGCTTTTCAAATTCAACTTTCTGAACTGCATTCTAGACTCTTGAGTTTTCTTTCTTGTACATGTGGGTATACTGGTTACACTTTACCCCATGCATTATTGAAAGCTTATTGAAGAATAGAAAAAGGATCTCTACACCATCATAAAGAAAGAAAGTTTATTCTATAGGAAGACCTGCACAGGGAATTTACGATACACAGGAGAACTGGTAAAAAAGATAAAAGCAGAGAACCAACATTTTGCTTTCATTATACAGGCACAATAACATGGGAAATTGACCAATCATTCAATATAAATACACAGTTTTCATAAACATCAACTTTTTTAAAGTATCTCTTTAATCACCTTGATTCTTTTCTCTTCATCATGCATGCTAATGTGGACTATAACTTAAGAACTAAACTTGGATTTAAAAAATTTTAATTATGTTAAATGGTGTGTGTGTGTGGTTGCAATATATACTGCATAATTGAATATTTTTATCCTGAAGCAAACATACTAAGTGTTAGATACATGACTGTTCTCTTTCTTCCTTCTTTTCTTTCAGTAGAGCCTTTATGGCAGTCCTGGGAAAGCCATAGGCATGGATGCAAAATAGAGTTCCCCTTGCATTCAATGATAGCTGCAACCAAACAAATAGCTATTTGCCTTAATTACCATGTGTAGGATTGGACAACAGATGTTCTCCTACATGTGGTTTGCTAATTTATTTCATTCTTTTTGTTCATTTACATGAACTATTCTGAAAATTAGTATTGAGAAAGTATAATTCAATCTTTTATTCTTTTTCATAAACAAAACCTAATCTCTCACATTAATACATTATCTTTCAATATCAAAATCTAGGGAAAAGAATGCCTATGGCCAACCACAACCTTATGTCATGCACAAATAAAATACCCACACCATTTCCAGTTCTGTGCCAAATAAAATACCCACACCATTTCCAGTTCTGTGCCAAAACACTGAGATGTATTTTTCTAAGAACAGCAGCAGGAAAACAAACACAGCTGCTGTCATATCATCATGCTCTGTAAAGGTTTTGAAACAACTCTAAAAGGTTATTTGATCTTTACTCATACATTCTGGCAAATTCAATCATTTCCTTACCCATAGTGTTTACGTTCATGCACTCTCTAGGAATCTGGAAATTTCCCCACAATTATATTTAGAGTCATGATTGCAATATGGCTAGTTTTGAAAGAAATGAGTGACTTCTGCTTAAATTACTAAATACCAGACATGTTCTAGGAAACCTTTTAAATCAGGATCCATTTTTCTATTATGTCCACCTAATACTCATAATGCTAAAGTGCCTCAGTCTGCTTAAAGAGGAAACTGACATGCTTTTCCATTATACAGAATAGCTGACCATAGACAATCTAAATTGGTTTCAAATTTTAGGTTAATGTTCTTACTGCTGTCCTACTACTTACCTTAATTCATCTTGGTATCTTATAGTGTTAGATATTACTGTCTGCATAATAAGCACAAAAGTTTAAAATGTAATGCCTCCTTTCTCCTCATTAATGCTACTGTTAAACTTCACTTCTTAAGAAAAAAGAATATATGTATTTTTGAGTTGTAAGGCTATTGCTCTGTCCTTCATTATTTATGTGATGTATAATTTGATGTTAAGTACCAAAGAATATGGACTAAGTTTACCATTTAAAAAACTGTAAAGAATAAGATAAATGTGGTAATAAAAATCAAACATTATAAAAATTATAAAGTACCATGTAAAATTCTCTGTTCTCCACTCTTGGTTTTATTCAGCAGAGATAATCACATTTAACTACTTCAAGTTCTTCTAGTCATTACCTCTAAAAAAGTGTTATATTTATGACTCATTTCTCAACTTTTTGGTGCTCAACGATATCACCAAAGGTGAAAAATAAGGTAATGAGTTTATTTCTAATCTTTTTGCCATCTTTTCTGCTCTCCTCCTCCTCCTAATGTTTGCTAATATAATTTTTATTATTTTTCAACCCACTGCCTCATATCTTGACTCTATTAATTTATTTATTAGTACATTAATACTTCTCCTAATATATGTATTATTAGTACATAAATGTGGTTTTATATATACATATATATATTTGTGTTTTAATAGTCTTTTTTTTTATCTTTTTTGGCCTAATTCTCCCTCCCTCAGCTCAGGAACCGTCTCTCCCCATCAGGATATATTACAGCACATTAATATTTCTTTGAGCAAGGTGTTGTGGTACATGACTATAATCCAAGCATTCAAGAGGCTGAGGCAGGAGGATCACATCAAATTCAAGGCTACTGTTGGCTACATAGTGAGCTCAAGAACAGCCTGATCTACAGTGAGATCCTGTCTCAGAAAAACTAAAAACAACAAAAAAGGCTTGCTTCAACATTCTTCATGATTGTACACTGATATAAAATATACACTTTATTTAACATATATAGAATTTCAGTTTTACAAGATAAAAGTTATATCAAAGCTCTGATCAAAAAACAAAAGACTTTAAAAAGTTCTATAGTAATTAACATTGCTGAAGACTTGTATATTTAAAAGTGATTGATGATGTAAGTTTGTTTTGTGCTTTATGCCACAATTAAAGTAAAAGTTCATGATTATTTATTCACATGCATATGTACATATGCAGTAAATCTTCACTTGGCACAATTCCTATATAAATGAATTTCCTTCGTCACCATTCAGTCAAATAATACTACTTCCTCAACAACACAGGTCAAGCTTGGTTGACATAGTATGTTATATAACGACCGTGAATGATTGCCTAAAACTTCACCGTTAGCTTGTCAGTGTACCAAATGCTATGTAACAGCAAATCCACAGCATGATCAGTAACCGATGGTGTTACTTCTTTCAAAATCTGTTTTTGGTAAGTCACTGTACATTTCTTATTTCCTTCGTGCATGCACGGCAAAGCTTGTAGTTGTATTGCCTCCTTGTCTCTCAGGGATGAATATAAGAGGCAAATGGCACATGAGGATGAAAATGATAATGCTGAATGTGATGTTGGAGTTGATCATAAGGCGGGTAGTAAAAGAGAAAATAGCTGACTATGAGAATGTTGATATGCCAGTGTTCAAGAATGGTAACTGGTGTAGTCAGGGGACAATGATTACACACAAGACACATGATTTACAGAATTGTTTTATAATGGTCACCCAAGGAGTCAAATACAAAGCCAAGGAGTCAGATACAAAGAAAGTGCAGGAAATCTGTCCACACACAAAAGTTCTAGAGAATTTAGCCAAAGGCCTGGATGTTCTACATGAGTCCAGCTGAAGACCTAGAACCCATAAAATGCCCCCTGCAAATCCAACTGGAGGCTTAGTGCCCACGACAATGACTCATGCAAGTTTGCTTCACAGATCTGCGTTGGGAAGGCCCCAAGGTCAGGGATGGAAGCTAGAAAGTCTGTGCCAGCAGGATGAAGGATCTGTGCCAGTAGGCTGAGCAATCTGCACTGGAGCCAGAAAGGGATGCTCGAAGTAAGAACCAGAACTCCCCAGAAAATTACCACAGCCATCCTCAGTGACAATGGGGTCCCAGTCGAGTTCTTACCAGGAAACCAGCATGACAAGCTTCTCCTGGAGACTGAACAGCACACTGTCTTCCCCTCCTGAGCCAGGAGGCAATGCTCAAAGGAAGGATCAGAGCTCCCCCAAAGTGAACCATAGTGACTCTCAGTGACAAGGTCCTGAGCTCCTCCAATGACAACAACCAAGTTTATATCAGGGAAGAAGTTTGATAAGTGCCTCCGGGAGAATCCACGGCAGCACAAGAATTAACAGCACCAAATAATAGCACTAACTCTTCCTCTCCAGGTCTCCCTTTTATGCTGGCAAGAATCCTCAGGTGGGCCATCTACACACAGCACCACACAGATTCAGTTAGCTGGTGTTTAAATTGACCATCAGGTTTCAATTCATCACAGTAGCTAAGCAGCCAGAGGTGCTTAGTAGGTGAACATAGTGAAATGGACTGGGAGAGGGAATGGAGTCTCAGTCAAAGTGACAGCAACAGAAAATTTTACATTTAAGGAATTTCTAAAGATATTTTGCAACATTGAAAAAAGATATTTTACAATATTGAAAGTACAAAGAAAAAATATCAGCGCTGATTCAAATTTAGAAGCAAGACAATTTGCCATAGCATCAAAAAAAGGCTTGTTCTCTATTGTAAGTTACATAATGAGAAAAATGCACCATGCTCCAAATACCTTTTATAAGTTTGTTTTAATAATTTTTTTACAAATCAGTAAAATGTTTTAATTATTAAAGTTTCTTATTTTATAACTTACAGGGTATTAATTAAATATTAGTTTTACAATTTTTTATTTCTCTACATATTCACAACAGATAGAAATATTCTGATGTTTTGATTAAATTTCTTAAAAGTCTCAGAACAATCATAATTTTCTTCTTTGATTGTTAAGGTTACTTTGTTTGCTTTCAGCTCTCATGTGCATTTTTGTGGTAATACCCTACATACAAAGGGCTAACTGGGGCTGGGGATTTAGCTCAGTGGCCTAAGTGCCTGCCTGGTATGTGTGAGGTTGTGAGTTCAATCCCAGTACAAAACAAAACAAAACAAAACAAAACAAACAAACAAAAAACAAAGGGATAACTGTGTGTATAGGTTTTTCATGGATCACTGATTTATTTAAAATTGAGATTAGATTATCTGCACTTTTCTGATTTTTTTCTTTACTAATAATTCCTTGTGGAAATAACTCTAAATCAAATGGCATAGCTTTAACGAATTATTTTAAAATGATTGAAAATTTTATTATATGTATTTACTGTAACTTATTGAGTCATTCCCTTACTGATGAACATTTAAAAATCTTTTTACATGTGTGCCACAATGATTATTGTTTCAATAAACATACTGTACAAATATTTTTGAGTACACACACATGTACACACACACACACACACACCTTCCCATAAAGTAGATTCCCAGGGGTGGGATTGCTAGGTCAAAAGTTATACGGTTTTTAAAAATTCTCTTTGATGTCACTAGATGGATTGTACAAAAGGCTATAACAATACACATTCAGTTCCTTGTCAGTAAGTTAAGGGAAGTAAGGGAAGGTGAAAGAGTTCCTCACCAGAAATAGATTTCAGAGTTGTTACATTGTTGCCAGTCTAACAGGATAAGGTTATATTTCACTGATAATTTAATTGGCTGCTACTACCAAAAAACTTAAAGTAATTATGTTTTTTGATAATTCAGATTTGCTTTTTTGTCATTAACTTTGTGTTCTTCGTTGTTTTTAAAATTGAGCTCTTTTTCTTATCGATCTTGAACTCTTTGTATATAATAAATTAAATGACCAATATGTGTGGAAAAGAAAAGTAATTTGAATGGGTTCAGAACTTTCTTTATTATGTAGCAGAACATGCATTCACCAAATAAGATACTAGTATAGAAACAGATAATGGATATGTAGGGCAGAATAATGCTCAGAAACAAATCCAAGTATATATGATAATTCATTAAATTTCTTGTATTTTTTCATGTGAGTGAGAAAATGATAGATTCCTTAATGAATTTTGCTCACAAAACTGTCCAGTCACATGAGAAAAGTAAATGATCCCATTTTAGACAGAAAAATTAATTTCACAGTGAGCTAACATGTAAAATGAAAACACATTCTTTCCAAAAATATAGGGTAGATATATGAATCTGTGAACAGAAAAATTAAAATGTCTGAAAAAATGAGATATTTGACTATACCAAAATTATTGTTTTTTATTTTATTATTGTTGTGATTCTAGGGATTAACCCAGAACTTTTGAGCTAAATTATATCCCCAAATATTTTTTTAATTTTGAGACAAGGTCTCGCTAAGTCACTAAATTACCTAGACTTTTCATGAACTCACAGGATCCTTCTACCTCAGTCTCCAACTATAGGGGTGTACCACCACGCCTGGCTAAAAATTTAAACTTTATGATTAAACTTCTATATGACAGGCTATTTACAAAGTCAATAGATAAATTACTCATGTGTATGTGTGCAAATATAGTATAAACATGTGTATTCATTTATCATTACATAATAAATTATCTTCAAAATAAATTAATAAATAATACCAAGAAAGCTGATTATCTCACAGTTTCCTTGTGTTGGAAATTTGGGTGTGGTTCAGTTGGGCACCGCTGACTCCAGATTTGTCCAGCGGCTGAGGGTGCAAGTCTTTCTACAGAATCACCTCACAACCTGGCCACTAGTAATCCAAGAAAGAACAAGAGAAGCACTCATGGTGAAATTCACAACTTTTTTAATAATCTAGTCTCAAGTGCCATTTTATTATTTCTGCTGCATTCTGTTTTTAAGAAGTTAGTCAATAAGTGCTTAATGTGAGGGCTTTACACAAAGATATTATCACTGGGGATGATCTGAGAGACCACCAACCACAATAAATTACACATATAATTTTGAATCAAGTCATAGTTCAATTCTTGAATAGTATCTCTCACTATTATAAGATGAGAAAACTACTTTCATCCATCTCTCTGTTAGGAGTACCCACCTGTCATTTATATCCACTAAACAGTTATGCTTATACTTGACAGTTAAGCTTAACTGTCAACTTGATTATTTTGGGAGTCACACTTCTGGGTGTGCCTGGATGGGTAGTGGAGGGCTACATTTGTCTCCTTCCTGTGTGGTGATGTCCCTCTACTCTACTTCCTGGCCACCATGAACTAAGCAGCTTTGAGCCAAATTAAACCTCTCTTCCTTTAAACTGTATTGGTATTTGGTCCCTGTGCTGGAAAAACAGGCAATACAATATTGTCTAATTTATATCGTTTACCTGATAGATATAACGAAATCTGCTGATTCACTTACCATAGAGTACAAATCCAGGAATAGTCAAGAGATTTTTCCCCTCGCCCTTACTCTGAGGAAAGTTTATATCAGTGGACGCCCTCCGCTCTAGAAAGCTCAGCTCTCCACGGGCAGGTTATTCTGGGAATGAAGATGAAGAAATCTGCACTGCTGGTCTATAGATACTGCTATACCTGATACCATGGTATTTGTCTTACATTTCACTCCGTATTTCTAAACCTAACAGAGAAACTCAAGTCTTCTGGGCTTGACATGAGACAGGCTCACATACATGATAAGCTTTTTTGTGTAGGTTTTGGTCCCCTAAATTTTTCTACTCAAAGTATTTGAGTAGGACAAATTAATGTGATTCCAAGAACTTTCTGTCATCTTGAAATTCATTAAAATATCTTATCGGTTGGTGTTTTCCCTTTTTTTAATCTTCATTAATGTATTCTATTTACTTTTTTACTAATATTTGAATGAAATTCTGGGAAGAATGAGAAGTAAAATTTTTTGTCTGTGTGCTGTCATGTAGCAGAATCAACTCTATTTACAAGGCAGTTAAGGAATGCTTATAAAAGGAATAAATTCGCAAACAAATGGTGAGTGTTATTGTATTAGATTCTATTGCTGCCATAATAATTTACCAAAAGCTAGATTTAAAACAACAGAAATTCATTATGTTGTGGTTCTGGAGATCGGAAGTTTGAAATGCATCTCACTGAGCTGAAATCAATGTATCAGTAGGGCTGTATTTATTTCTGGAGGCTCTAGGGGCGAACTCATTTCTGTGCTCGGGGAGAGTGCTGGCACAATACTTGTCTCTGTAAAGAGAGCTTCCCATTTCCTTGCTGGCTGTTGGCTAAGGGTTGGTCTTAGCCTACAGAGAGCACTCGAATACCTTGTCTCAAGCAGCAGTTACAAAGTTTTCAGGTTAAATTGAAGATGCTTGCAGGAGAGCTACAATGAACACTGAGATTTCAAAATATGTTTTCTTAGAGGCCAACAAATATAGTGAAAATAATGACGATAACTGGAATATATGAATATTAATTATTTTTTATTTATCCCCTATAATCTTAAAATAATACCATTCATAAAAATCCTGTTTCCACATCAGCAGTGATAAAGCCAAATGTGTTTCTGTATAATAGTATCTTTTTCTCCATCATAAAGAACAATTTTTTCCTGATTTGCAACATATTTTTAAAATTTCCCTTTATTGTCATTATACAGACATTTGTGTAGTAAAATACTATTAGTAAATAAATTTGCAGTTATCATTCATTTTTTCATCTCTATACAAACTATCACTAATTGGTACTTGATAAAGCTAAACAATAGGTTTAACTTTTATTACAAGATTGACTGTCATTGTTGCTTTACTGTGTAGTCAAAAGTAAATGGGCACTCATTTTATATTCATATAAAATGCATATATTTTATTTTTGTTTATATTTTATTGATGTTTATATATTGTTTATATTTTACTGATGAACACGTAGGTTGTATAATCAATCTTCAGTACCATGTTGCTTATATTTAATGCTATATTGCTAAAAAAATGTAACTTTAACATGCTTAGGTGGATGAATAAATATTGAAAGCTGTTGCGAAGATAAACTTGTTTAGTATTTCCTATGAATTGAAGAACTCTATGTGATTAAAATGAAAAATAAATGTAACTCATCAGGTTTAAAGATATGCTTAATATTCATATTTACTGTTCACAAGTACAAAGTTACACCAAGTACATTTCAAACATCTTTAGGAATGCTAATTTTATTTAATAAAATTCTATCTAATTTCTAGGTAGTACTATTTTTAATGACTACATTATCATCGTGACATCAAATGATGGTTATGGGTTTATGAGTATTTTTATGATGTCAGAATTTTAATATTTTAATTGTAAATATTTAATAATATGAATTTCTTCTATACTAACTCTGACATCTTTTGTCAGGGTAATATGTAATTTATTTTAAGCAGAACAAAGTATTTCTGCTTTAAAATTTCCATTTGTTTTATTTCAAGCCTCTTATCTAGTGTTGGATAAGCTGAGAAAACTTCCTGTTTGTTTTAGATTTTTATCAGGAAGAAAATAATGACTCAGTCTCTTACCCTCTCTTATTTCTGATTTTGCATTGCTTGAAAACATATTTCATGTGTTGTTTAGAAGATCACAAAACTGAATTATGAGAAGTCTCATCCTTTTTAAACTTTTTAGCACTAAGTTTCTCAACAATAATGGGCCCTTACCATGTATTCACAAAGCCCTCTTTCTCTAAATATCCCCCTGTGCATAATTTTTGCTCTGAAATGACCGTATGAGTCACTAAACAAAGTTTTATGTTGTGAGTTGCTTCATGCATGGCCACAAAAAATTGCTAACCACGCAGCTGATTTGAACGCACATGCAGGATAGATGGCCTACCTTACTCGCTAAGGGACGGAAGTATAAGGAACTAGAATCAGCATCTCCTGCAAAATTAAAAATTACTAAATGTCATGAAAATTTGGGATCATCTAAGTAATCTAAGGTAGAAAGATGCAATATGCAAATGCTTGAAAACAATTTATTAGGTGTGATTTTCTAAAGGAAGGTTTATTAATACCTCTTAGAAAACCTTCAGGAAACAAAGTAGAAAGAGGAGTCCCTCTTCAAATGGGAAACCATTATGTAGACAACTTTAGGGAAGTTGGAAAATTTGGCTCAGCAAGAGAAATATGGTGATTCAGTGTGACATGCCAGCAAAGTCCTGGGGTACCTCAGATTTAAGTACAAATTCTAATTTTTCTATATTACTTTCTCTTCTGAGCCTTATTTACTCTCAAATTACATGTTGTCCTCTACTCTTTAGATTGCAGCCCTATTAAAACTTTAACCAAAAACCCATGAAAATGTCAAAAATATCTGCAGGAGAAGGTTGATCATGGCACAAGGTTTGAGGACTTCCATATTTAGGATTAGGGAGGAGTGGGTAGCTCTTGAATTGGTCTTGCCATTGCTATTTGTTCATGTATTGTGCTCAACTCCTCATTGGTTTTATTTCCTGTCTGTGTGGCTTTGCCTCTTCTTAAAACTACTACATACCGAAAATGTTTGCTGGCTGGTGGTGTGTTTTAAGATCTTCTGCTCTCCTCTCCAGATCTACTGCCCATCTTCTTCTAGCTCTGTGTCCTAGGTAGACTGTCTGTGAACTTCTTTGCCTCTTGCCTTATTAAGAGTTTTAAAAGGAGGAGAATGGTGGTGTGTTAATACTGTGATCTCTTTCCTATAGCACAAAGTCTTGATAAGAGTAATATTGCCTCTAAGAGGGTGAAAATTGGTACTTACGAGAAAGAGTATGTGTGTGTGTGTGGGGGGGTTCTGCTGCAAACACTGGGGAAATCAGTGTGATGATTTTGCAAAAAACTAGGACTAGAAGTTCCATTTGACCCAGCTATTCCCCTTCTTGGTATCTTTTCTAAAGAATTAAAAGCATCATACTACACCTATGTACGCACACACTTTTATAGCTGCAAAATTTGTAATAACTAAATCTTGGAAATAGCCTAAATACCCAACAACTGATGAAAGGAAAAGAAATTTTTTATACATTGAAATACTATTCTGTCATAAAGAAGAGTAAACTCAAGACCACACTCCTAAGTGAAATAAATTAGACACACATGTTTAAATATCACATTGTTTCTCTGGTGTGAGAAACCAAAGGGGTAAATAAGAACCAGAGTGTACAATAAATATTGAGAAATAGGAAGAAAATTTTCGAATGGGAAAGGTAGCAAGAGAGGTAGGAGGGAGAAAGCAAGGAAGAGAAAGAAAGAGAATAGAGGAAAGAAAATGGAAACAAAGCTTTTGTAAATAAGAAGGGAAAGTAGGAAGGGAAAGGGATTGAGAGAAAAAGTTTTTTAAAAAATACTTGTTATTGCAATGTTTTGCCTCTCTCTAAAGAATCCCAGTATAGAAACACACACAGGAAAGTGTGTAGTGTTAAATTTTCATGAAGAAGTGATTAGGTGTAAAATGTCTATAGTGGCTTCATGAGACAGTGATAACGACACACACTGTCCCAAGGACTCACCATGCCCTTGCTGATTCTGAAACTCGAGATGAGGTCCTGAGGTGATGGTGTAAATAGAAAGATGAAGAAGAGAGATGGCAGGAGAGTGGAGAGGCCCTCTCTATTTGACCACTCAGAAGGCAGAATAGAGGCTTCTGAGGAAAGAATAAGTCCTTCCTTCCTTATTCTTTTACCCCCCTCCAGTTTTACACCTCATTTTATTTTAATTTATTATTTTCCCCAGACCAAATCTTTACCTATAATTCAATTAACATTGTGTTTTCTGATTCCCTACCTAACAAAGAAATTTTAATAAAATTATTTTACATGGTGTGTGTTAAATTTTATGTAATTCTTTCAAAATGTGCTCTTATTTTATTCCCAAATTATTTCTTTTATTGCTATTTTATAGGGAAGGATACTAGACACAGACTGACTATGTAACCCACTCAACATCATAGCTAGTAAATAGCAGTGCTAAGCATACTTTTTTTGGTGTGTGGCACCTGGGACTAAACTTAGGACTTTTGCACTGAGCTACATCTCTTGCCTTTTTAAAAATTTTTATATTGAGAGAGGGTCTTGCTACATTGCTAAATTGTGGAGGCTGGGCTTGAACTTGTGATCCTTCTGCCTCAACTCCAGTAGTCTTGGGACTATACCTGTGTGTCACCATGCCCAGCAACTACACTACATTTTAAAGATAAATTCTGTGTTTTGTCCATTTCAGTAAGTTCCTCAAGTTATTTGCTACTAAGTAGAGATAAAATCCTAAAATTAAAATAATCCTCAGAATGAATCATTTTATTCTTACAATAATTCTTACCTTTAATGCTAGATACTTTAGTGATATAAAAGAAGTAAAGGACAATGTCTTAAATCTTTTTAGGAATTTTAAAAACATTTTATTGTAAAATACGAGTGTTTGTTCTAAAGTACTATAGTCATAAAAACAGTTAAGGGCACAAAAATTATTCACTGTTAACAACTCATGAAAAAATTCCAAATAATTCAAATGCTACAAGAAAAACATGCATTAAAATCAAGAGGTACAGAAGTGTTCTTTTAGGAGATTTAATTACAACACAGACTATCATCTAACTTTTTTAGTTATGAAAACTCTGAGGAACAGTGGCTGAGTAACACTGCTGAAAGATTTTTTAAACAAATAAAATCTGTGTGAAATGAGAACATGACAGGGAAGTGAAGAAAACACATCAGATAAGGAGATGAGACATTAGTTGAAAAGATACGTGTTTGCAAGTAACTATAATACTCTAATAACATAAAGGATTAACACTAATCAGCAAGGTGCTAACTCATTTATCAGGGGAAGGAAATATACAAAAAGGAAACGAGTTTGCTAATAAATGAGGACAAGCACGAAATTAATTACATCCCTTAAAGCTTATGCCATTGAAGGAGGTTTTTTTTTTTTAACTTTCTTTAACAAAGAAAAATGAAAAGAAATTTGTGCAACATAGAAATTACAAAGATCTTACCAAAGTAACAGTTGATAACTAGGCTGATAACAAAGTTAGATATTCTAGACACACATAAATCAGCATTCACAAATAGCATGGTCTGAGATGAAAAGAAATTGGACAGAAGGCTTACTGGGTTCTTTGTCAGTTTAATTGTTAAAAGCTGGATATCTGTAGAAAGCATTTGTTGAAAAGAATTTTGTGCTGCTGAAGGAAAAGGTCAAGGAACCAAAGCAGAGGGAATGACCATCTGGGAGACACATTGTTAACTATTAGCAAAACAGTGGTTTCACCACCACAGGTGGAAAACTGTGTGTATCAGAAGAAAAAAAATGGTTCCAAGAAAAATGAATAGCAACACATTATCAAGATTAAAAAAATTCCATTCGGAATTATCTTTTTAATGGAATTATCTAGAAAATGTTTGGTATTTCAACATTAATAACACTTCTGTATAGTCTTCTTGAACTTTCTGTTGGACAACGATGAATTCAATTTAGATAAAGGGTGGTTAAGGGTAATCAAAGCTTTCTGAATGTCTGTTGTAAAGATTTTAAGATGAAAATATATCAGATATTTTTTCATACAAGCTACTTGAATTTATCAGGAGAAAAACATGGTACCTACAGTTTCAACTTTTAACCAAGCTCTTTTCACAAAACCGAATTAAAGATTACTAGCATTCCAGCTGTCTGACATTTTGAAATAGTCAATAAAACATTTTTTGGATCAGAAGTTATTTTTAAAAGTCAAATACATTGATTTTGCTTATAATCATTGCTTCACAGTTCTTGAATATGCATATCTGTTAGATAAATTCAATTTCAATTGATTAAAATATATCAGGGAAAAAATTCAACAGATATCATTTTAAAATTTATGTTCAGTCCTTTTGGTACCTGTGTAATATTTCCCAGTATCTTTTACTTAGTTATTTTAAGTGGGAGCATATAAGTTATCTGTAGCATACTTGCAGTAGTATTTATCTAGAAAACTGTATCTTAAAAGAGTTATTGATGTTTTGAAAAAAATATCGTATTAAGGTACTTTTACCTATAAAACAATTACAGAGCATGGATTTTTCTCTTTACCACCTGCCTGTTTCTTGCTTACACCCCCCCACCCCACCCCTTCCCATACCAAGGGCAACAATGTATTGAAATATTAGTTCTGGGAATCTATTAGGATGAATATTCGAAATTGTGGCAATCACTACCAAAATGTAAATATATAAAATCATCATATTGCACACCTTGAACATATACAATTTTATTTGTAAATTAGGTATTTAAATTTTCTAAAGTTCATTTTATTTTTGTTTTGAGGCAGGGCCTTGCTATATAATTCAGGCTGGCCTCAAACTCTTGGGGGTCCTCCAGGCTCAATTCCCTGAGTTCTGGGATTACAAGCATGCACCACCACACCAGGGCTAAAAATATTTTTTAAAAAGATCAAACATCAAGACTATGATGATTCTTTTATTTTTAAAGGATCCAAAATAGTGTCTGTACAAACAACACACCAAGTCACTGGTTGATTTCATCAGTTCATACAAACAACTGTGCATTTAACAGCTACTTTAATTACCTACCTGAATTGACTGTTCTCTTCAGTCAGAAGATTTGATCTGCTCATTTAGTGTGAATACTCTCCCAGTGCTCCCCAAGGCTATTTCAGAGGATACGTTTTCCCCAGAGACTCAAGACAGCACCTCCTTAGCAAAGCACACTAACCTCTGAACAGATGCAGAGGTAATTCTAATGTGTGCAGCGGTGATTCAACTCCTGTCACATATGTCTGAATAGCAAGGGGCTGCACTGAAGGAAGCTGTCTGGAGACTAAGTGTTGTGAATTCTCTTGAAACTTCAAATAATTCTGCAAAGAACGGGCATGGCAAAAGACGTCTCAGGTGAATGGATTTTGGAAAGTCTATTAGTTTGTAGAAGAAAAAGATGCCAAATGTGAAGTAGAACTCATTAGTCGAACCACAAACATTAAATGAGAGTGCTTTTGCAGGCACATAGTGCTATAAACATTATCATGTAACTGTGGGAAGTCATTCAGTTATGCCTGGCAGCATTTTAAAACCCTGAATCTTTAGTTAAATCAAAGTACTGTACATTTATTTATTGGTTTATTTATTATGAAATAAAAGTTGTTGCCATGTGTCCCTGAAAATGACTTAAACAATAAGCAAGCAAACAAACAAACAAACAAAAACTTTTCTACTGAAACCAAGCATTGAGGTATCATATTTGCAAATCACACACAACATCAAAATTAGAAGCTAGAATAATACCTAACACTTAGAAAGACGATCAACATACTTGACAGCATCATGGTACAGAGAAATTATAAAAGTGAAAAATCATAAAGTAAAATCAAAAAAGTAAAACTAACTAAAAATGGACAGGTGACAAGCACAGGGGGAGAACTGTGATGGCACATAAAGGATTGATACAAAGAAAACCAATAGAAAAATTGGCTGAGGGTGTGATTGAAGACTTTAGAGAAGAAATGAAAATGGTCAATAAGTATAAAGGAAGATGATTTACTGGGCTAACAATAAAATGTATGAAAAGTCAAATATTAACTTGGTACTTGTGTAATCTATTACAATAATGTCTGTAATTGAACAATGTGGGTAAACTGAAATGTTTACACATCTGGGTATTTTTGAATTAAAAAATTTGTATAAGTTGGGTATTTGTCATTCCTCTCTTACTTCAAACATAAAAGAGAAGCAGATTGGCAATTAGTTTCCAAAAATAAAATATGCAGTCACCTTAACCAAGAAATTCTGTTCCCAGAGATTTCCTTTAGAGAAAAGAATACATAAATGATTAAAAATGGATGTACAAGAATATTTATTTTTAATTGCTCTAAACTAGTAAAGTTTTATCCTTAATCAAATTATCAAAAGGAAATTGGATCAATATATTCTGGAGTGGACATTTAATATAGTATTCTGCACCATTAAAAAAGCTGATAGAAGTCAATATGAATGCAGTTAAAATGCAATAATATTAAACCAGGTTCTTTCCTCACTTGTCAATGAACCAATGCCTTTGTTGGCTCAAGAAAAGGACAAATATAACTGAGAACAAATATTTGCATGAATACAATTCTAAACTTATGGAACTTTTAGATAAAGTTGGACTTGTTGAGGAAAAAATGCTTAGTTTAAATAGTTTGGATTTTCATATTAATAACCAAAATCTGGGCAAGTAAGAACATTTAAGAACATACAACAGAACAATGTCTGGTCAATTTTTACCCTTTGGTAGACACAGAAATGGTTTTATTTTTCACAGAAAAAGTGTAGAATAATAGAGTTGTATGCTGTGTCATTCTCTGTTGTGGTTTGAGCCTAGATGTTTTCCCAAAGCCTCCTAGCACCATAGGGCTTTTTCAGAGGTACTGAATCTAGAGCGTGTGAAGGTGGGATTAAGAACGTGTAATTAGTAAATCAGCCCACTGATGGGTTTGGCTTAGTTTTGGCTAGGATTAAGGGTCTGAGTGCTACACTTGCTGTAGGGTAGGTAGCCTGCATACAATATAAGGGCCAGAAAGAGTCTTGTCTCACCCTTGCTTGCTTGCTTTTGCTGTCTTCTGATGCCATGAACTGTTGCCTCTCTGCAACATGACACCCTGCCTTGGAGTCAGCTAATTATGGACAGAAACCTCTACAAACTGTGAGCTAAATAAACCTTTCCCTCTTTTACTTTGGATGTCAGGTATTTTGTCACAGCAATGAGAGAAAAGTAACAATGACACCTCTGAGAAAGAATATAGTACATGTTTTCTATTGGCCATGCATTGAAGGTGGTCTAAGTGGGAAAAATAGAAATCCAATTGAGTTTATGTGCCTAGAATCACTACGGTTTGGAGGGGAGGTCAAAGAGACAGAGAGAGTCAGATAGACAGACAGGCAGACAGACAGACAGATAATGTTCTCCTTCCCTTGGTATAGACCGTGACTATACCAAGGACTTTTAAGGAGACTCTGTGTTCACTATGTCTTTAGTTTCCTATTACTGCTGTATCAAATCACCACATACATGCATTTCCCCTCCTAGAAGTTGTTATTACATAAGGCCCACGAGAAGCTCAAAAGAAGTCCCTTTTACCATGTCTGGTAACGTGTATACATTCTGAGAATGAGACTCCGAACATCTCTAGGGGTGACTCCAGTCCACTCCAATGGGGAAGCACTAACATATGAAAAGCAATGAATGCTACATGAATCAGCAGGTGGTCCCATGTTTGAAGCTGAGATGACAGCTGAGAGGGTGCAGATGGAAAAGTATTTTAAGGGCCTTGTGTTTGGAATATGGAGGATGGGGAATATAGGGCCTGAAAGCCAGATGTCAGGGGATGATTCCAGTCCTTTAAGATGTAGCAAGAAGAGGAATCATGGATAAACAACAGACCCAACTCTAATCTGCCTACTATATTTGATGGCATAGACAGCTATTTCAAAGATAACAAAACACATTATGGTAGCCATTATTGATACCTGATCACCTTGTTTTGAAACCCTATATTGTTTTCATTGTTTTGTTTTGAGCAATTTTATCCTATTTTGGTTTGTTTGATTGTATTATGACTGATGATATAAGCAGCTTAGAAGATAATATGAGGCATTACAGTAATCAGTATTATTTTACTATGTATTGTTTCCATTGTTTTGTTTTTCATTGGTTTTATCCTGTACTATCTTGTTTGATTGTATTGTGACTGATAGTATGGGCAGTTATTTTGAAGATAACAAGAGGTATTATAAGGGGAAAGGAGGAAAGAAGGAAGGGAAAAGGAAAAAGATATAAATTTGTGTATAGGTATACGTAAGGCAGTTAAAATGATTATACTACTAAATGCATTAGTTATTGAAAAAGAACAGTTAATACTCATATAATCAGATCAATTTTACATGTCTATGTCTGTTAATTTAAATAACCCCTTTGAAGGTAATGATATGCAATATTATAACCACTGTCAAATTCCAATTATCTCACTTTTTAAACCTATAATGTTATTATATTGGATTTGTTGTTGTTGTTTGTTTGTTTGTCTCTTTTGCTTTTTGTTTTTCTTCTCTGTGTCCATTTTCTGTTTAATAAAAAAGATACAAAAAAAGTAATCTGCCTACTGTACTGTTGATTCCTAGCCCTGTTCATTAACTGAATAATCATCCCAGATGAAAGGAAGGAGATGGGAGAGAGAAAAAAATTCCAAAGTAATGAGTCTACATAAAACCAGAAAAGTCAAGAAAGCATTAGAGTGACTGAAACCATCATGAATCAGCCAGACTGACTTTCTTACTAATTATGGAATGAATTAAAAAGCATTTTAGAAAGGTATGATTTTGTATATTTAAATTCATGAATAAAATATCTATTTCTTGATAAAGAAAGTTAGCTAAAATATAGTATTACATGAAAGAACCGTCTTACAAAGTATGATATTTTTAATATCCTATTTTATTGTTACTTTGTATTTACATGCATTTATACATATAAAAATATACTAAATGCTTCCAGTCCTATTTTGTGTGTTTCTCTCTGGGTGATTAGATTATGAGTGATTTTTTGTACTTTTTTCTTTATATCTATTCAATTTTAGATGTATGCAACTGTTTGTATGAGCATGCATTCTTTAAATAATCAGTAAAGATAGGATAGTAATTTCCATTTTGAAGAAAGTTATGGAAAAAGATGCCATCATTTATTACAGACAGTGAGACAGTAGAGAAAGAGCACTGAACAACAATTGTTTCCAGCAAGATTTGATCAAGTGTTAGTTTTTCAGTTCACTAGTCATATAACCTTGGGCAAGTTACCTACAATTTCTGGAACTCATCTGAAAACTGGGAATGATATTCTTGGTACTATGTGAAATGCATTGATTTGACATTTAATGTGTTATTTAATCCTCAAAACAACTCTTGATGTGACTATTATTATCCCATTATGCAAAATCAAATATAGAGAATATGTATTACAGATCATTGAAAAGCCATAATGGAGACCTAAGGAATTCTTGCAACATAATCAAGAAGAAATGCTTATAGTGCTTAACATAGTTATAGATGCCACATACAAGCTTGTAAAACAATATATTGATAAATTTGTGTTTAATATCAAATTCCTTTGAGAAACTCAGCAATTTTAGGAGATTTCTGCGTGTTCTTTGCCTTAAGACAGTCTATTTAAAAACAGAAATTTCAGTGGTATACCTTCTTACCTGATGCCACCCAGATCTCAATGATTAAAATTTTGTCTGAGAAATAGACCACTAAATGAAAATATTATAAACCTGTATTTACTAAATTCAAAGTGTTTGCCATAGCAACTCTGTGTATATACACATAAATATGTATGTTTTATGTAAGTATACAAACATATCATTTAAAGTGCTAAGTGATTATTAATTATCTAGTACTTTGAGATAAAATGTAAAGACCCAGATGAAGAAACTAGGACTGGGAATATGGACCAAGCATAAAAAGCTATATGAAGTCAAAGTGTCCAGACTACTTCTGTACAATCTAAGTGTAAAAACTAGTGATAATTTATATCTGCTTATCAAGAACCTTTGAGGATAGAAATATTTTAGAATTCAGAAGTTGTGGGTTTTCAGGGAAGTGTTTAGTACACACACATTACGTATTATACTGATGTATATTATGTATTATGCCCAACAGGTCTGTGCCCTATAATCAAGCACATTGTCATTTTTGCAAAGGAATGAATGAATATTCACGCTAACTAGGATAAAGAATGTCTTTAAGCAGCACTATATCAGTTTAGGTTTTGCTGCCAAATGAGTTTGCATTAAACTTCAGGAAAACTTTTCAGTTCAATTAAACTCCATAATTGGAAATGAGATACTTCTATTTTCTTTGAGTTGCTTTCAGGTTTCATTTGCTCCTCATTTTGCTGCTCCTGCTAATGTGCTAAAAAGGACTGTGAGTTGTGGAAAGAGACGATATGAAATCACAGCGTTGACTCTTATCAGAAGTTTTGTCACTAATGGTGATAAGAAAGTTGTCTATAGACAGGAAGTTTCTTCTTCACAGTATTAATGTGTGGTCCCCACATGAATAAAACATATCTATGTCACTGGATATAAAAAGTTGATAAACAGTTTCCCATACTAAGGCTTTTAGAAGCCTTTAGTGTGCAGGAAAATCTAATTCTTGACTTCTGCTCTCTGGGCTCCTGCTAATGGTACGGCTTATTATCTATTTCAAGTTCTGGTGACCTAGTTACAATTATTACTACTGTTGATATATTTAGTCAGGGTTATAGAGACTTTTATCATTTGGATGATTATGTGAGTAAGGTGAGTTAAGGGTACATTTTTTCCTGAACTTTAGATAAAATATTTCCATTAGTAGTAGTTCAGACATAAACAGTGACAAGGCTACAGAAAAGTTTTAAAGTAGTGACTCAGAAAACTTCCTGCTTCAAAAGGAAGCAGGTAGCTAAGCATTGGCATCAGCACTTGGAATGTTATAATAGACAAGATATCTGTGGAGGATATACTAATAAGAAAGGATGTGGAAATAGTTTTTTTAACTCTTTCCCACTTCCCAATCTGCCAGTTATTCTGTCAACATTGACCCAGTTATGAATTAAAAAAATAGAGGTGCTATATTTTTGGGCTACAAAGAAGGAGTCTTACAACTGTAGGCTAAGGAGAGCAAAAGTTTGGAAGACCCTCTCTACAACCTTGAAAAGAAAAACAAATGGTCTTTTTCTTAAGACTGAGAACTGAGACCAGAGAGCTTAGGTAGGTTGTACAGAGATCATTTAGACAAAAAAGATAAAGCCTGCAACTTGGTCTAGTTAAAAAAAAAAAGGAATAAAAATGATAACTTGGGAATTTTATTTGATATGTTTCCTAGCAAGCTTAAGACACAGCTACACTTAATTAAATTGTACATTTATGTACGTATTATGTGGGTGTACTTGGTAAAGCACAGAAACAGTGACATTTTATGATCAGGAGAAATGGAGTAAAACAGAACAAGGGAAAACTCAAGACTGATGAAAACCTTTTTTTTCCCTTTCCATATAGTCATGGAGGATGTTGTTGCTGTAGGTCTGGAATGGAAAGAAGTTGTATAACTGTGTGAAGCACCTCTCCAAAGTGACAAGAGAGTAGAAGATAAGAATCTCCTAGCACAAATGGCAGCTTTGTTTCTGGTGACAATTCAAAGAGCCAAGAAAACACTTGTATACCAGCCAGTTTAAATTACTCTCTTGAGACAGACTTTAAAAGTAATTTGGCTTCTAATCTGTACTATGAAGAATACATCATTTTGCCTCTGTGTATATTTACATTTTCTGCATTTAAACTTACAATCTATATCCATACTTCTACACATGCACACATACAACCCACACAAATATATCTGGAATAGAACTTTTCAGATCTAATTATAAATAATACATTTCTAATTGGGTAAGTCCCAGCACTCTTATAAACTGGTGGGAGATAACTTTTAGCTTAAAATCCTCTACTCAGTATTTATGTCAGATGGTATTAACCACATACTTGACCCTATGGAAGGCTCATCAGATGTTTTCTTACAACCCTGGCTCTTTACTGGCATGGCAAACAAATTTTAATTTTTGAATGTACAAATGTGTTAAACATTTTATTCTCATGCTAATATCTTCCTGGGATGAAAAAGTCAGGGTAAGTTCAATTAGATGTTAAACTGAGTGTGCAAGCATACGACTGAGTAAGTCAAACTCGCTAACTGGAGTCGTCTGCAATAAATAAGAAGATAAAAAAAAAAAAAAGAGGAGGAGGGCTTTTTTGCAATGAGCTTCCCATGAAAGCTACAGGTGTGGTGAAAATCACCATGAAATCAAAGCCAACACGGGTAAGGAAAAGACTCACAATAATATCATTGGCATTGAAAGTCTGGATTCGGGTTAAGTCCACCATTACTGCCTCTAATCTACAAATATGGTGGCACTGACAAAAGAACCGTTGAAAAAATTGAGAAGGGGGCTGCTGAGATGGGGAAGAGTTCCTTCAAGTTGCTTGGGTCTTGGATAAACTGAAAGCCAAGCATGAGCATGGTGTCACCATTGACATCTCCCTGTGGAAATTTGAGACTAGAAAGTACTATGTGTCTGTCATTGATATTCCTGGACACACAGACTTTATCAAAAACATGATTACAGGCACATCTCAGGCTGACTGTGATGTCCTGATTGTTCTTGCTTGTGTTGGTGAATTCAAAGCTGGTATTTCCAAGAACAGGCAGATCTGTGTGCATGCCCTTCTGGCTTACACATTTGGTGTGAAACAACTAATTATCAGTATTAACAAAATGAATTCCACTGAGCCACCCTGGAGCTGGAAGAGATATGAGGAAATTGTTGAAGAAGTCAGCATCTACATTAAGAAAATCAAC
Organism: Dasyprocta punctata; assembly: GCA_004363535.1. NCBI lineage: Eukaryota > Metazoa > Chordata > Mammalia > Rodentia > Dasyproctidae > Dasyprocta > Dasyprocta punctata. The sequence continues at coordinate 4,303 of RJWM01027986.1, read as the reverse complement.
TTTGACAATGACAGTGTAGCTGCCAATTTCTGGTTCGAATGGTGACAACATGCTACAGCCAAGTACTAATATGCCTTGGTTCAAGAGATGGAAGGTCACTCATAAAAATGTCAATGAGTGGAATCACACTGATTAAACCTTTAGATTACATCCTTCTACCCACTCACTCAACTGACAACCCTTTGTGATTATTCCTTCACGATGCATACAAAATTGGTGGTATTGGTGCTGTCCCTGTGGGCCAAGTGGATACTGGTGTTCTCAAACCTGGCATGTGGTCACCATTGCTCCAGTTGGTGTCATAACTGAAGTAAAGTCTATTGAAATGTACCATGAAGCTTAAGTGAAGCTTTCTGGAGACAATGTGGTCTTCAATGTCAAGAACATGTCTCTCAAACATGTTAATCATGGTAGTGTTGCTGGTGACAGCAAAAATGACCCACCAATCAAGTACCTGGTTTCACTACTCAGAGGATGATTCTGAACCATCCCAGCCAGATTAGTGCTGTCTATAACCCTGTACTGGGTTGTCACACAGCTCACATTGCTTGCAAGTTCGCTGAACTGAAAGAAAAGGTGGATTGCCAGGCTGGTGAGAAGCTGAAAAATGGCCCAAAATTCTTGAAATCTGGTGATGCTGCCATTGTTGACATGGTTTCAGGCAAGCCCATATGTGTTGAGAACTTCTCTGACTGTCCACCTCTGGGATATTTTGCTGTTTACAATATGAGACAGTTACAGTGGGTATCATCAAAGGAGTGAACAAGAAGTCTGCTGGAACTGGCAAGGTCACCAAGTCCACCCAGAAAGCTCAGAAGGCTAAATGAATATTACCCCTAACACCTGCCAACTCAGTCTTAATCAGTGGTGGAAGACTGGTTTTAGAACTGGTTCTCCCAATTGGCTATTCAAGTTTGATAGTGAAAGACTGGTTAATAACAACACAGCATAAAACCTTCAGAAAGAAAGGAAAATGTTTTGTGGACCATTGTATGTGTGTGTGGCAGTTTTTAAGTTACCAGTTTTTAAAATCAACACTGTGTAATGGAACCAAAACACTGTCTTGGAATTTTGAGGCCCATTAAAACAAAGTTTAAAGAAGACAAAAAAAAAAAAAAAAAAAAAAAAAAAAAAAAAAAAAAAAAAAAAAAAAAAAAAAAAAAAAAAAAAAAAAAAAAAAAAAAAAAAAAAGTAAAAGAAAAAAACAAAGAAGAGGAGGTATTACATAATATAGCAACACACAGCCATGGCTCAGCTGTCTTGCAAAAGTCCCACCTATGAGTGTATGAGGCTTTGAGGGAAGATCCAGATGCAAATCATAATATATTCATACACGTGTGAGTGTGTAGAGGCTTATGTTTCAATGAGAGTCTATCCTTGGGTCACCTGGCTCTAAGGCAGAAACCACAGAATGTAAGAGTGTGACAGAGTAAAGCTGCTCAGATCATGGCGTTCAGGAATCAAAGCAGTGAAACAGTGCCAGAGAGGAAGGGGCGAGGGATCATACATAGATGCCAAGGCTGTGCCTCTGTGACCCTCACGTAAGTGTGCTCCACTAATCCCAGGGAAGATCCCAAAACCAATGAAATTGACATTTCACCCTTATTGCCACATCTCACCTTTTGTCGACTTTATACAAAAACACATCTCCCTAAATTATACTTAATCTCTAAGTAAAGATAATAGCAAGTTATAATTACAGGTAGCATAATACAGCTATCCCATGTACAACCAGAAACACAATAATCCTTCCCCCAAAGTTTTAGTAGTTTCAGCATCTTTAGGGTGCAAGTCCAAACCTCTTCTGAGATTCAAGTGAAACTCTTAGCTTGAACTTCTATAAAAACAAAAAACGAGATACATAATCCCAAGGTGCAGTGGTATGGGGTAAACATTCCACTTCCAAAAGGGAGGAATAGGGGGCTAGAAAAGAGCTGAGTGAATGCACGGCTGAAACCCAGCCGGGCAAACGTTAAATCCTGTAGCTCCATATCCAAGGCACATGGCAATAAAATGTGTGTCCCAAGGTGTTTAGGTAGCCCCACACCAACGCACTTACTGATTGTAGGCACAGGACCTTGGTTTTAGGCTGGCTCCACTCACATCCTGCAGCTCTTCTTGGCAGACATTCCATATTTGTGGGATCTCTGACTTCTTGGGGTCTCAACTGCACTTTCAACGTCCTTCTCACAGCTTTACGTACTGTCATCTCAGGGTCTCTTTGAAATCTGGGTAGAAGCTTCTCTAAATTTACAACTCTTGTACTCTGTATATTGGTAAAATTAGTTTTGTGTTGCTAATGCCAAAGTCTAACGTCAGCGGGAGCAGTAGTTAGGTTCCCTTGCACCACAGCTGCAATGGCCTCTGAGTGCCATAATATTTGAAAGGAGTGAAATGATTACCACAAAATCAATTTGCTAGAAGGCTCTTCTGGAGCAAAGGGCTGAAAAGACTTGTTTTCAAATGAAAGGTTGGATCTTTTTTATTTTTTAGGCAATGATGGATGGGGTCTTGGTGATTTGTTGTGCTTTCGTCATCTTTCTTTTCCCTGTAAAAGATCTTTTTTGTTTTTAAATGGGGTTAATTTCTTCATCAGAGAACACTTTGGGCCCCAGCTTTACATTTGGTTTCCTCTAGACCAAATTTCAAGTTTTTCAAATTTTTGCTTTCCACCTCCATCCCCAGTTCTCACTACGAACCTGGTTAAAATCACCCAGCAGTACCCACATCACAGCCTCAGTGTTAACTTGTCTTAAAATACCATCCATCAAATTACTTAGTCTACTATTCTTAATCCTAGCCTTCAGGACAAGGGCAAAACATAGGCAAACATTGTATCAGATATCTAAGTTATTTTTCTTGATTTTTCTTTATTTTTCTCTGGGGCAAAATATCCAACACCCAAAGTTAAAGGAGGAAAGGTTATTTTGGTTCATAATTTGTAGAGATTTCAGTCCATAATCAGCTGACTCCAAGGCAGAGTAGCATGGCACAGGGACATGGCAAGGAGAAATAGTCTACGGCAAGGCTGGCAGAAAGCAGTAAGCAGTAAAGCAGCAGCTGTAGTGGGCTATCTTCCCTCTTTCTCACTATATTTCCTCCAGGGTGAGTCTATTGTTTGTGCCACCCACACCCAGTTTGGGGCTTCCATTATCCAAACCTAGAATTGACAAAACCCATTTAGTTATTACACACGTAATGTAGCAGCACACGACTATGACCCACCCACCATGCGAAAGTCCTAACGATGAGTGTATGAGGCTTTGAGGGAAGGTCCAGATGCAAGCCATAAAATCAGAGTATTACAGACATGGCCTGTAGTTGAACAACTAATGAAGTCCTGAAACCTGGGCCTGGCCTTTACTGTCTACTTTTCTGTAAGCATTCTGGTCCTTTGAGCACTGCCAAAATTACCCTTAAGACTCTGCTTGTTATGCATTCAAGGGCTTCTCTAGCCTGCATCTCCAAACGTTTCCAAATGCCTTCAGCAAACATTTCCAAAGGCTTATAAACCACTTGGTCAGTCACAGTTGCAGCAATGACTCCAATTCTCTAGTGACAATTTTCTACCTAACATAGCATATTAAAAACAACCAAATAGTCAAGAAAACAAATTTTCAAAAACTAGTCTGGGAACCAAGGAACATGAATTTATTTTAATTAGGTTTGTGATCTGTTACTTCCTCTCCTAAATATGAAATTGTTTTGCATGCCAAAGAGATAACAGTCATAAGGAATTATTATAAACAGAAATGTATTTAGAACCCAGTTTGTGTTCTTTATGCACAAAATATACAAATAGTACCCGGCAATGAAAAACTACTTGATTAAACAATGGTCAGAGGGTTACTATAATAAGGAGCTCATTAAAATTGATAAGAAAAACACTGAGACCCTAATATGAAAATGAGCAGAGGACATGAACAACAATACATACTGGCAAAGATAATTAGCAAGGAACATATGGGAAAATGTTTAACCTTGTTAATCTCAAAGGGAAACAAGCTAAAATAATTGTGTTAATATCTTACACCATTTAAATATGTAAGATAAGTGATAAATTCTGGTGAATTCTACCAAATATTTAAGAATAATTAGTATCAACTTTGTGAAAAGTCCTCAAAACAATAGAAGAGGGAAGAATACTCTCAACTGATTTTATTGCTACTATTAACAATACCAAAGCCACACAAAATATTACAAGAAAATAAAACTATAGATCAATATTTCTTATGAACACAGATACATAAATCCTCAAATCAAATCAAGAAACATTTAAAAGTTGATTATACACCATACCCAA
>RJWM01027985.1:0-26174 GCA_004363535.1 Dasyprocta punctata | reverse complement strand
CAGGTTGGTGGCACGGTGAGTGGCCATTTCTTCCATTCCCAGACAATTTACGCTATCTGTGAACCTATCTTGCCATCCTTCCCAGTAAAGCTAGCAGAACTGGGGCCTGGCGTGCTTCCCATTGGCTCTCGAGATAACCAGGAAGGGGAACAGTACACGGGGGGCTCCCGGCAGTGCTAAGGACGGACACAGCTCCTTTAAAGCCCTAACCAGTTCCACTGTCCATCCTCGGGTCGTGCAGCCTCCAGCTTCCCTGAGCCGTGCTGGGCACAGGGCCCTGGGCTGTTCAGGTGGAGCTAACGGGTAAAGGAGATGACTGGGGTTTATTTGGGTCTCCCCACTCACCAGCTGCCCACTGGCTAAACAGAAACCAACGAAGCTGACCTTCACTGAGCATGTGCTGGGCACTCTTTTCAGTATGTTATAAACTGGCATTGAACTCATTTACACTCCTAACCATCCTGTGAGGTAGGGCTCCCATTTCACACTGAGGAAACTGAGACACAGGGGATGGGATAATTGTGTTTTTTTGGGGGGGTGAAATAATTTACACAAATACCCTGTCAATGTTATCTTGGGCTGGCCTCCCTGGACCACAGACTCTGAGCTGGAAGGCTAACAGGCATGGGCCACCATTCTCTTTGCAGGGAATGAAGGCAGCAGGTTTGGACACAGCCAGCTGGGGATGTAGTGGGGACAGGAGCCTCAGCCAGTTCCCAGTGCACCGGGAGCTCTGGGGCAAGTGGCCCTTTAGAGCTGCTCCTCCTTGGTGCGCGGCAGGCAGACATTCACAGCTTTATGCAGCGCTCCTTGGAGGTGCGGTGCCCCGGGGAGGCTCTGACTTTGGGCCCAGGCAGTCAGTGCCTGGAGCAGAACTCAGCAGGGAGCAGTCAGCAGCGCACACGGCAGGCAGCCGGGTCAATGCGAGAGCCACGCGGAAGGGCAGCTGGAGGCGGCCACCAAAGTGTCCCCTGAGCCGGGAGTGACAGGGTCGGACCCAGGCCTCCTGATCCCGGAGCAGCGCCCTCTACCGCTCCGCGTGGTGGATGACCGGGGGGCGGGGACTAAGCAAGCCCCGCAGCCCCTCCCTCTGCACGCTGGCTGCCCCGACCCAGCCCGCAGGCACTTGGGAGGTTCTCAGGGCCTTCCCCTGCCATCGGGCTGCGGGACAGGTATTATCCCGGAGTTAAAGGTGAGCAAACAGATGCAGGCTTTAATCTGTGCACCGCCTTGCAGCACTCGGGTGCAGCACGCAGTGTGCCCACTCCAGAGTAACCCAGCACCTGCTGCCCGCCTCTGGGGACAACAGGCCCCACTCTGGGATCTGGTTTTCACACCCATCCCTGCAGATCTTGTAGCCAGGACCCGGGCCATCACTTATACTCTTTGAGACTCAGCTTCCTCCTTTGTCAGTGGGGTTGCACGGGTCAGACTCATTTATTTTCAGAGGTGAAGGGATCCGCCATTGGAATCTACAAGGTCACAGCATCCTGGTGGCCAGGCGGGGTTTCAGGGAAAGGGACCTACTTTCAACCTAGAGAAAGATAAATATCTTTCGGCCCGTGGTCACTATAATAGCCACCTTTAAAGACAGACAAAAGATTCATTGTTAAATGAAAGAAAAAGTGGCAAAACAAGTGGCATCTATGTCCCACATTGTTAAAAATATGAACACAGACAAACGTCAGTATCGAGAATGATAAAATAACAGGGCTGGTTTGGGCTCGGAGCTGCAACACCAAAGGATTAACACTGGTTTTCACTGAAGTACAGAGTAGATCACTAGGGGATTCCATACTATGTTTCTGAATATGAGGTCTGAATTTTTGCACAATGAAAATTTGTAATTTATACGATCTGAATTATTTATAAGGCATATATATTAGTAAAACTCATTTTTTAAAAATATCTCTGTTTACAGCACATGTTCACTTTTGTTGTGGTTTGTATCTAGATGTCCTCACAGTGCCTCTCTCAGTCATAGGTGGGGCTTTTCGGAGGTGGCTGGTATTAAAAGTGTGATGCTGGGATTAAGGGAACCCCACCCTGTGTGTGGGTGGCACTAATCAACAGGCTTCCAGCCCAGACAGAATATAAACGGACAGAAGGAAGCTTCTGTCACTTGCTGGCTGTTCGGATTTGTGCTGCTGGTTGGCTTGGGAGGTTTCTGTTTGGAAGAAGGACCTCACTGGCTATTGGACTCCAAATCATGTTATGCTTTGTTAGAAAATTCGTCCACATTTTGCTCATGTCCAGAGACTTTGCCTGAGGCTGAGACTAAAGGCAGCTGACTAATTAACCTTGTGGAAGAAACTTCAGGGCAGTCTAATGTTGAGGCAGTGGCATAGCTACTGTTCTGGGCTTTTAGCGAGATCCACATTGAATCACGAGCAAAGAATCCAGAAACATGATTTAAAATGTTGTGAATTTGACCAAAAGGAAGCTCTGATAGAGTTGAGGACTGTGAAGATGGAGAAGAGAACTTAGCTGCTGATAAGGAACAGGACAATAGAAAAGATGACCTCAGGACATCATAAGAACCAGCAGGACTCCAGCCTTTGTAGCCTCAAAATTGTAAAGGTAAAAGGCTCTGCTTTGAGAAGAAAGCCCCAGAGCACCATGTTCCAGAATGATTGGGGCCTAGGCAAGTTTTTCTTTGGGATTTGCTTCTTAGTGCTCAGCAATCCAGGCACTCAACCCCTACTACCCAGAAAGAAGGAAGCCTGGTTACTGCTCCAGCTGGTGGCATCATCCACATGGTGCTGGTTTTAGGCACATGCAGAATTCGAGAGTTGTAGGTCAGGAAGACTTCCACCTGGATTTCAGAAGAAGACCTGGGAGGCCAGACAGTGTGCCCCTGAGGGTAATTTACGAAGCTGTGTGAAGCCACAGATGCAGTGGACAGGTTCTATTGCAAAGAATCAACAAGTGGGTTTTCATCCTACTGAAAAGCTTTTGCACAGCAAGAGAAACCACCAATAGAGTGAACTGGTTGAGAGAAAATGTTTGCCAGCTATCCCTCAGATAAAGGATTACTATCAAGAATGTATAAAGAACTCAAAAAAATCAGTCCTCCCAGATTTAAAGAGCCAATCCAAAAGTGGGCATCTGAGATGAACACACACTTTTCAGATGAAGAAGTACAAACAGCAAATAAATACGTGAGAAGATGTATAGCAGCACTGGTCATTTGAGAGATGCAAATGAAAAAAACACTGAGATTCCACCTCATCCCAGAAAGAATGGCTAGTATTAAGAAGTCAATCAATAACAAGTGCTGGAGGGGCTGTGGGCAAAGAGGAACCCTTCTCCACTGTTGGTGTGAATGCAGGCTGGTGCAACCACTGTGGAAGTCAGTGTAGAGATTCCTCAAAAAGCTAGGATTGGAGGTCCCATTTGACCCAGCTATTCCCCTTCTGGGTATTTTCCCAAAAGAATTGAAAACATCATACCACAGTGATATATGTGCACCTATGTTTATAGCAGCACAGTTGACAATAGCCAGATCTTGGAAACAACCTAAATGCCCCTCGACTGAGGAATGGACAAAAAAAATGTGGTATTTCTATATAATGGTGTACTACTCAGCTATAAAGAATGATAAACTGGACACTTCTATACTTAAATGGATGCACCTTGAGAATATACTTATCAGTGAAATGAATAAGTCACACATGGACGCATCGTATTGTCTCACTTGTGTGACAAACTGAAAGAAGTATATGTTGATGTATATGTATATAAAAAATAATTAAGATAGTTTAAAAAAAAGCACAATGATGTCCTTTGTCATCCACATGGCTTGTCCAGAAGTAAATTCAGGGGCCGGGGGTTTGGCTTAGCGGCACAAGCACCTGCTTGGCAAGTGCAACATTGTGGGTTCAAACCCCGGTACCAAAAAAAAACAAGAATTCTGCTGAGATTTTTCATAGATCTTGAGGTGAATCTATAGATAAGTTTAGGGAGAATAAATGTTTTGATATTTGTCCAATTCACATACATAGTCTCCCTCCACTTATTTAGGTTGTATTCGAGTACTTTTGATCAATTTTTATAGCTTTTAGATAATGAATGTATTTTGGTAGATTTATACAATCATGTTACTTTAAGCTTTTTTGTGATGTTGTAACTTGTGCCTTTACAATTTTACTTTTGAATTGTTCATTACTTATATATAGGCCAACACTAGATTTCTGTATATGGCTTTGTGACCTTGTACCATGACCTTGCTAACCCTGCTTGTCTTTTTTTTTTTTTTTTTTTTTTTTTTTTTTTTTTTTTTTTTTTTCCTTTTTTTTTTTTTTTTTTTTTTTTTTTTGTACCAGGGATCAAACTTACGACCTCATGCTCTTGTGTAGATTCTCTGTGAATTAAAAAAAACAAAAACAAAAACAAAAAAAAACAAAGGTACCCCAGAAGTTTGGAGAAACCAGGAACAGGGATGATCTGAGGAAAGCTGCAAGGTGTGACCAAAGACAGCCCAAAAGAGAAGCCATGGGAGCTACAGCATCATCAGTGCTATAAGGGGCAGAGCCACCCAAACCCTTTGGAGTTCACATCTTGCCACAGGTGGCACCAGATGCTGGACATGGAAGCATGAGATTTAATGTTTGCCCAACTGGATTTGGAATTTGGTTTGGTCCTGTTGCTTTCTATTCCCCTATGTGTACCTTTTGGAATGGTAAGGTCTATCTTGTGCCATTGTATGTATGAAGTGTTTAACTTTCTTTTCATTGTTAGGGGCTCACAGCTAACAGTTTGCCTTAAATCTCAGAGGAGATTTGGGACTTGGACTTTTCAACAATGCTGAAACTGTTAGGACTCTGGCCACTCTCAGAGATGGACTATGAATTTTGCATAAAGGGATGCAAATGACTGTTTTGGGGATGAGTGGTGGAATGTTATGCTTTGTATCTCGATATCCCCCCCCCAAAGACTCACATGGTCATAGGTGGGGTTTTCAGAAGTGGCTGGACCTAGGGTGTGTAATGCTGCCATTAAGGATGTGATCTTAGGATGAGTGGCTCCACGCTGGGATGCAGGGAGGCCCACCCTGGGTGTGAGTGCACCTGTCCTCAGGGCGGGCTGCCTGGATAGAATATGAGACAGAAGGAGGGTACTGGTGTCCCTTGCTGCTACTGCTTCTGCTGCTACTTGCTGCTGCCTGCCTGCCCTACAATTGCCTATTTCTTCTCTGCAATGCCCCTTTGCCATGCCACCCTGCCTTAGAACCAGCTATGGACTGAACCCTCTACAAACTGAGAGCTAAGCAGATCTTCCATTCTGTACCTTGTGGGTGTCAGGTCTTTTGTCTCATCAGTGACAAAAGTAATGAAGATAACTTTCAGTTCAGTTGATTTCAGCAGCATTTACTGCATTTAACACTGGGCCAGTCCTGCTTGGAGAAGCAGCTGCTCTGTGGGGACCAAACTCAGGATGCGGAGGCAGGGAGACAACCTGCCGTGTGGCCTTGGGAAATCGTGCACCTCCTTTGTGGCTCACTCTCTGCTTTTGAAAGCAAAGGCATGACAGTAACTGAGACGCACATGAAGAAACAGATGTCAGGTTCTGGACTTGTGCTCATCACTGGGCAGCACTTCACACCAGTCCTCCAGTCTCAAAAATGAGTGACTCCATTTTACAGAAGAGTAAATTGAGGTTCAAAGAGATGGACAGGAAAATCCAGATTAGGCTGAGAGTAGATGCTGGAGTCAGGATGCATAGTCTGTGTGACACCCCGGTCAGAATCCGGCAACCCAGCCCTGTCATCCTGGATGGAGGCGGGAAGGTCAGCCCAGCTCACCTGACAGTGGGCTTTATGGCTCATGTCTGAGGACACAGATACTGTTCTCAGTTCCATCCCCAGCAACTAGAACTGGGCTGTAGGTTCTGATAATTGTTTGTTAATTGAATAAGTGTGAAATGACAGAATTTCCCACTAAAGAACTAAGAAAAGTGACCCTGAAACCAAGGAGAGAAAGCATCACCCTTCCAGGTCACAGGGCTGGCAAGAGCAGATCAGGGTCTGGGTCAGGTCCCAAGTTTTCACTCAGCCCCGACTCCCCCAAATCCAGTAAGCTCAGTTTATCACCACCCTGTCCTTCGTCCCCTGAGCCACAGGAAAATTTAGTCTGGTTCAGGGAGAGTGAAGCTGGCGCCCCTGTGATCCGGCCTAGAATTCAGCCTGCTCGGCCTCCCTGCGCCTGTGCACTCAGTCTGGAGCGGCCCTCTCTGCACTGCCCCATGGTGGGAGATTCAGGGTCCCGTAGGGAGTAAGTCCCCTTACCTCCTTCCCCCAGCTGGGTCTGGACAGGTCTGAGATAGTCGCACCCAGGGGACCGCCTGTGTGGTGAGCAGGTGCCGGTAACAGAGCCACGGGACCAGGCTGGGAGGCAGCTCGTTTTGCTAACATCATCACTGCAGCCTGGACGCAAAGCAGAGGCCCAAGGAGGGGAGGGGAGGCCCAAGACGTGCAGAGAGAAGGACAGGCCCGGGCAGTGGGGACAGGAGACCGCGTCCTGTGCTGTGCACAGGGAGACCAGGCTCCAGTTCATCTGTTCCTCACCGTTACGGCCCCCATGACTGTGTCCTGCATGGAGGGGCTGAGATGGACAGGTAGGTGGGCAGGGCAGCCAGCTCTGACCACAGCTACAGCTCCCATTGCAACCCCTGCAAACTGTGCTGGCTCCCTAAGGTGCCTGCTCCTCACGTACCTGAGCCCAGGCAGGAGGCCTGGAGAACCCCAGGTTCTGGAACCCTTAGGCTACCGTCAGCAGGCAGAGGCCTGGCAGCCGCAGCCTCAGCCGCTCAGGAGCCAGATGGGGCTGACAGGAGAGGCAGGGCCAGAGGCAGCAGGTGTGAGAGTTAGGCATGGGTGTGTACTGCACAGTGGTTCTGGGCCCTGATCTTCGCAGCTGGGCTGGGTGACTACCAGTCAGACGACTTAGGCCAAGAGAGTTGTGGTGCAGCGAGAAGGCAGAACACAGTCGGCCTTCCGCAGGTGCCACCCACGGCCAGGGCCGCCACTGAACAAAGACCTGCTTGTTCATCTGCGGCTGCATCTGAGGTGCAGGTCCTAGAGGAGCATGCAAAGACGGCGTGAGAAGCTGGGATCTGGAACCAACAGCTGTGGATGTGCCCTGGGTGTGCTGTGTGGCTCTGGGCGGCCTTTGGACCTCTCTGAGCCCATGGCATACAGCTGGCAAAAGAGTTTCATGTGTCATAGTCTGAACCGAATGAGGATCAGAGGCTGGGAAAGTTCATGTGGTTCTTCTCCTAAACACAGGTGCAAACACCCCTTGGTCAGCTTTGAGAATCTGTTTCTGGGTTTCAGTGTCTACAAGACATGGGATTTCCTGTCACATCCACACCAAGGCTGGGGTACAGCTGGGAGGGACAGGAGTCCGAAGTGGCCAGGTCGAGGCTGTCTCTCCAAAGAGAAAGGAGCAGATCCTGCTGGTCTGACAAGCAGTCAGGTAACTTCCAACCCCAAGGCTGGCTGTCTAGGAGCCCCCATTCACAAGGAGGGGCCTGAGGCTCAGAGAGGACTAGGAACTTCCCTATGGCCACACAGCAGGGCTGGGCCCTGCCCCATCCCAGCAACAGCTCCCACCAGGGCTGTGTGTGCCTTGACCCAGGGGATGCTGGGGGAAGTGGCCATGGGCTGGGCAGTGACTCATTCTGATGGGTGGCTCCCTTGGGGACATTCTTGGGAAAGTCCATTCACCCTGTTCTTGCTCCTGAGCCCTGGGTCAGCCTGTCCTGAGGACAGAGTTCTGGTCGCAGCCACATATGGTCTCCTCCGTCCAAGGCCCCACCCTGCCCTCTCAGCAGGAAGGCAGCACCCAGGTCCCTCTGGGCGGAGCCCTGTGCCAGGCCTGGCTCTCAACACTGGCGAGGGGCTGCTGCTTGCTGCCCCACCTTAGGCCGCCACCAGCTCTGGGTTGGTGACACAGAGGTGTGTCTGTCCCCCCTTCCCGCCCTAGTGTAGAAAACATGGCTGAGGACCCCCAAAACCTGCTGCTGTTGGTCCCTCATGTTCCTCTGCTCAAAATCCTCAGAAAGCTCTCTCCACCCTGAAAGGCTGACAGGACAGAAATGTCATGGCGCTGGAGGTCCAGACACCCCGGGTCTGTCCTGGCCTGGCTGTGTCTCCCCTGGAAGATGGAGATGGAGATCACGGCTACTGGCACGGTGCTGGGAGGATTACAAGCCACACTGGGGGTGGAGGGGGCTGGTGGCCCGGGCAAGGGTCCCCTCCATGCTCTCAGACCCCTGCCTGTCACCAGCCGCAGATGGAGAGAAAGTGGGTGAGGACCTGAGCTAGCTTAAGCACCAATGCCTGTAGATTAAGGAGCAGTAGGAAAATATCTTAGGACCTTAGGACCAACTGGCTCCATGATTTGAAAGGAGTTGTGTAGAGAGGAGGAGCCAGGCTTTGCCCTGGAGAAAGAACAGGGTCCAAGGCGCTGAGGCCCAGGCCGACCAGACCACAGTCCCCAGGCCACTGAGCTGAGGGTGTCCACTCCCTACCTAGCCGCCTCCGGACAGTGCACCCTTCCCACAGGCTTCCCGCCGCACAGGGAAGCGCTGCTGTGGACTCAGGACACGCGGGTCAGCTCTGGTCACTCTGATGATGTGACCACGGGTTTCCCACTGAACTTTGTCCCTCTTCTCAGCACTGCCCTTATCACAGTGACAGCACCACAGCCTCTGTTTACTCATCTGTCCCCCAGGACCGTCCTGACTGTCTTTCTGGTGCCACCCAGGTGGGCCCAACGCCACCACATCACACTTCTGGGTGTGCTGCAGGCACGGGAAAGTGGCCATCTGGTAGACCACACCCGCGCTGCTCCTGTGCCCTCTCATTGCCCAGGGGCCCCGGTCATCCCTCAGACCTTCCATGTCCTGACCACTGCAGTCCCCACCATGTGGCAGGTCGTGGCCACCGCACCCTGACTGCTCATCCTGGCCAGGGGGCTGGCACTGCCCAGGGACCCCACACGCCCTGTTCACTGCACACTCGTTCACTCCCGAGGGACCGGCTGGAGGGCGCCGTCACCTCCCAGACAGCCCGCAGCAGCTCTCGGCTGGGGGCGGGGGGGCGCCCCGTCACGCCGCGTCCCTGACAGCGTCCCCGCGGCCGTACTCACCCACGTTGACGAAGCTCATGACCAGGTCAGCACGGCCCAGACGCCGCCCTGGGGGCCCAGCATCCTCGTCGTCGTCGCCGGCCATGGCGTGGTAGAGGTCCAGCATGAAGAGCGGCGCGGACGCGGGCAGCCTGGCGGCGGCAGGCGGCACGCGGAGCCGGGGTCGCCCGGGAAGCCCGAGCACCGCCAGGATCTCGCGCTGCATGTCGCGGCGCTCGCGCGCGCCCAGGCCACGCTGGGGACAACCGTGCGGGGGGCGCGGGCCGGGGCTGCTGCCCAGCGCGCACAGCGCCAGGCCCAGGAGCCACAACGGCCCGTGGCGCGCGGCCATGGCGGGCGGCGCACGCTCGGCGGGGGCGCACGTGCTGCGGGGCCGGCCTGGGCCCGGGCGGGGCCGCCCCGACGGCGGGTGCGAGTCGGGCTCAGCGGCCTGCGGGACTCGGGGGGTGTCGCCTGCGGCCGCGGCAGGATGCCCACGGCGCCCCCGCGCGGCTCCTGTCGGGGCTCCGGGACAGAGTCCACGGCGGGGCCTGCGGGCGACCGGCTGCTCCGCCTGTCCCTGCCGGACAGCCAGTCCCGCTGAGACCGAGGTCCCGACAGCCGCAGAGGAGGCCAGCGCGCTCCAGGAGTCCGCAGAGCTGAGCAGTTAGGAGCCTCGACTGGGCCCGGCTGCCCTCGACCCCGCCCTCCAGGCCGGACCAATGGGGGTGCGGGGGCGTGGTCAGGACCAAGCGACGCCCCCCAAAGGTGAGAGCCCGGAGGTGCTGCCCCGGGTGGGGGTGGGCGCGCCGCGCAGGGGTCCGCAGTCCACGCGCCCGTCCAGGCTCTCCTGGGCGTCCACCCAACCGCTGGCCGCGCCGTCGAGCGCAGCTGTGGCCTGGCCTCGGAGGCCGAGTCCCCGCGCGGTCCTGGGAAAGCAGGAACCTGCGCTCCCGCGGGGCGTGGCCTTCGTCGCCCAGCTGGTCCTGCCAGCGGGGAGTCGCCACCCGGGTCGACACGCACCCCTAGTCCCTCGGGTGGCGCGCGCAGGTGCCAGCTCTGGCCCGAGGCTGGGACGCGTTCCTCCGCACGAAACTGCGGGCCCTGGGGTCCGGGCCACCGCAGCTCCCCGCCTTCGCTGGGCTCCTTCCCAGCCGTCCCTGGGCGCCGCTGCGATGGCTCCTGATCTGGTCTGAACTCCATCGTTTCTCCCGGGGTTCCCACCCACCCTGATCCCGCGTGCTCGGGATGCCGTTCCGCTGGTCCCCGCTGTGCACCCCGTTACTGATCCACCCACCTCCGCCTCCGCCTCCAGCGCCGACCGCCCGCAGCCCGGGGGCCCTCCCGGAGCACCCAAGAGCCACTTCCGTTCGACCTCTGTTGTGGGCGGTTTATAAAAGAAGGGGCCTCTCGAGAACGCCTGGACAGATCCCTTTTTGTGCACCGGCACCCCGCCCCCACCCCCAGCGGCTCTCTCCTGCACCGATGCGTGGATGTTACGGCCCTGCGCGGGAGGAAGCCGCACCTGGCCTGAGCTCCGAGGCCCCGTGGAATTGTCCTGGGTCAGCAGGCGTCAGTGGGAGCAAAGTCCTCCAGCACAGGGAAGCGCTGTGTCCAGGCTCCGAGACTCCGGGGAGCATCGCAGTGGCACATCGCAGGTTCTGAGTCCGGTCTGCTCCGTAATGCTCACGCGTCGTTATGGGGCGCACAACACTGGAGCCCCCTCTTTTGAATAGATGAAAGGAGGCACGCGGAGGTTCCGGGGCTTCTCCCAGGTCACGCGTCAGCGGAGCTGGGATGGGGCAGGCGGCACCTGCAGGGCCGCCCAAAAGGGGCCTTGCGGGCGGCCACACGCGGCCCCTGGGCAGTTGCGGTGTCTTCCATGTGGTTTCGAGATTAAACCGCTACACATTAGGACATGTTGCCCATCCCCAAATCATATTTTAATGTAGGAATCACGTCAAAGTTTTAAATATCAACTAAATTCTTAATATAATCGTCTGCTAGTGCTTTCAACACATGCCTGGTTTGTCTTTTACCCGACAGGTAAATTTCCACGTGGTTTGCAAGCCCCACAAAGACACGGGTTTTAACCTATAAGGATAACACGGATCAGCCGAGGAAAGTGACCCAGGCAAGCAGAAAGCCAGGATGCAGAGGGCGGGTCGGAGCCTGCAGACTGGGTCTGGACTTGGCAGCGGGTGCAGGAATGTAGGGGGCGGAAGGGTGACAGTCGCTTCTGGTTGCAGAGGGGTGGAGGGCGGAGGAGAAAGCTGTTTCCGAGGCTGAATCCACAGAGCGCCGTGAGTGGGGTAGGGAACAGAGTCGAGGGCTGTAGTTCTCAGGCTGCGTTTTGTGTAGTGCCGGGCTCCCAGCTAGACTACAAGCAGCCCTGTGTTGGGGTAAAGACAGAAATCAGGTCTCCACTTAGGGTGTGTGTAGGTGGCTGTGCGCTCTCCAGAGGGCAGCACTCGTTAAGTGGCAGCCCGGCGCGCAATTCAGCTGAACAACCACCAGGGTGCGCTGCTCTGTGCCGTGCTCTCAGCCGACTGGAGACAGACAAGGCCTGAGCCCTGAGCTGTCCTCACTGTAAGGGCGGTGATCATCGTGAACTTGGTCCCTTCTGACGGCAGAATGAAAGCTGTGTTCCCAGGGCAGCGACAAAGTGCCTGGAAGGACAGACCAGGACCGGCGAAGTGGGGGAGGACAGTGTGAGTGGAAGCCGAGACTGGGAGAGAATTGAGATGGGGTTTCTTAGAGAAAGTGGTGTCAAAACGAGGGCTTTCCCCTGCCACCTGGCGACTCTGTGACCTTGGCAAGCTGTTCCCCATCCGTAAAAGACTGGAAATCACAGGGCTGGGCGGGTGTTAAAGGAGAATGTGAGCAGCCACTGGCCTACAGCAAGCCCTCTGTGAACATCAGCTATGTCATTATTATATTCAAAGTACTTAAAGAGTACTTCTATTTTTATTGTGGAAAGCAGGAGGAGGCATTGTTGGAGATTTAACTCAGGGCTTTGCTTTTTTTTTTTTTTTTTTAATTTTAAAGAGAATAAAACCAAACAAAAAAAAAACAGAATAAAACCAATCAAAACTAAACAGTGAAAGTGATACAGGACTTCAAAGGAGGCTAATAGGAAATCAACCAATACTATAATGCCTCTTGTTATCTTCAAAATTGCTGCCCATACCATCAGACATAATAAAATCAAAGAAAACAGAACAGAATGAAACCAATCACAACAAGACATTGAATAAAATAAAATGATCAAAGGGAACAAAACAAAACAGTGAGAACAATATTGGATTTCAAAAACAAGACAGAAGAAAATCCCCATAGTTGCTATATTTCATACTGTTATCTTCTAAATAGATGCTCAGACTACTAGCTTTAGGCCTGCAAAGTAAATCAAATTGTGTGTGTGTGTGTGTGTGTGTGTGTGTGTGTGTGTGTGTGTGTTGGCTCTTCTTGTCATCCAGCCCACACACTGACTGGCTCACATAAAGGGTATATCTTTTTCTCCTCCCAGCCCACAGTTACTGCTGGCTACTGGGAAGAGCACATCCTTTTTGTCCTCCCTAGGGCTTTGCTTTTGGGTACCATGCATTGTAGAAACTTCTGAAAACATAAAAAAGTAAAATGATCACCCCAAAATGTTAGAGTCACCAGAGAATCACTGGTAATTGTTGGTATATTTTTTTTTTACTACTGAAAAATATATATTTAAATACTGAAAAAAATACATTTTTAAACTTTTTTTTTGCAGTTGGATGGAATCCCAGGCTTTGTGCATGCTAAGTATGCTATAACTGAGCTACACCCAAGCCCAGTATATTTTTAATACAAAAAATAAAAATCACGCTTGTCTTGGTCTCCCAGTTGTACTTCAGTCTAAGATTCTTTCTACCTTCTGACACCTCTCAAGCCCTCAGTCCTTCACACTTACGTGGCTCATGAAGCGTCACCTCCACCCACCTCCAGCTGGGCGACAGCAGCCATCATGATTCCCCCACACCCAAGCCCCAGGATGAATTTCTACATAAAAACTGTGTGCAGAGCAGATTCACTACTTAGAGCGGAATCTCCCAGACTGAGCTTTCCTAGGAGAGGGGTTTGGTAAACACTGGCCTCTGCACTGCTCCTTGGCAGAGCTCAAATGCAGCTGGCACCACGTCTGCTGAGAAGCCCTGTGCTGGAAGAAACACACTTAGCTTGAACTTGGCATCAACCAAATATACCTGAACACGATTTCCTGTTTTTCTGAGAGCTGCCTCCTGGGGGCCTGGCAGGCACTGTGGGGTCAGGTGCCCTGCGCTCGGTGGCCTGGTATCTATCACTTGGGCCCAGCTGCTGACCCTCGCCAGTCCTAACTGGCCACCACTTTGCCACTGTCACATAGGACTGCTTATGGTCCCCCTGCTAACGCTCCTACTTGCTGGAACCCGTGGTGTCCGTCCTGGCCTGAGAACATCACATGGCCTCTGCATGTCTGTCCAGTGTCCCGTCTCCACCACACAGCTGGACAAGGCCTCCTGGTGCTGATGCCTTCTCCACCTGTGTGGGCAGATCCATCCCCCTGGCTTGCTCCCCCAACTCACTTGTGGTCTCACCTGAAGGGCATTTTGTCATTGTTATTGTTGCTGTTTTGAGACAGGGTCTCACTATGTAGTTCAAGCTGGCCTCAAATTCACTAAGTAGCCCAGGCTGGCCTCAAACTCATAGCAATCCTCTTGCCTCAGCCTCCTGAGTGCTGGGATTGCAGGTGTGTGACACTATGCCCAGCTTGAAAGTCACTTCTTTATTCAGATGTTTGCTCCCTGCCCTGGGCTGTGAGCTTCTCACAGCAAGGACTGTCATTTTAATTTACTTTTACATTCCCATGCCAGGCATATGTTTGGGGTTTCAGCACATTTTTGTGAAACTGAGTAGCCTATTTTTCTGGAATAACCTCCAAAAATGAGGTTAAGTTCTCACCCATTTCAAGAGACAAGTATCACAACTTTTGTGAAGCCTTCCATTAAGAAGCGCTCCTCACTGAGTATGGTGGTACATATCTGTAATCTCAGGCACTCAAGAAGGTGAGGTAGAAGAATGGCAAGTTGAGGCCAGCCTGGGCAACTTAGTGAGACCCTGTCTCAGAATAGAAAAGGTTAGGGATGTAACTCAGTGGCAGAGCACTTGCCAAACAGACATAAAGCCTGCTCCTTATTTCACAGGGAATGAAGACCAGTTGCACGAAACTGTGTTAAAGCTGTGAGACTCATTCTCTGCATACCAGTCCCAATGTAAGGCCTCAAATTTTCATTAATAAAACTACAAGGTTACACTCATGCCTGCCAAGATCTACTGTAGAAATATACAAAGAAATAGCAATTCAAAAGAGCAAAGAGAACAGTTTTCCATAAGATTGGAAGAGAGGTGATTCAATGTTGTCACCGACATTCTGGGATCTGAGCCTGTTTAATCCCATCACAGGATCTGTTGCTGAGCTCCTGTATCAGACCCTGCGGCTGCCTTAACTCATTAGATGACGGCTGAGGGTGCCTCGCTTGTCTTCTCAGCTGGGTGCACGCAGCATGGTAGGAAAATCCAGTTCATCAAGTACCCAGGCTGTGCTCCCAGCTGTAAAGAAACAAATAAACATAATGACATACTAAGGCCCCAGGTTCAGTCTCCTGCACCTTCCCCCCCAAAATCATATTGATATCTTTGTGTCTTCAGAGCAGTCTCCAGGGAATGGATCAGTCACCCTGTTAATCAACTAAGTTAAGTCAGAGATGTCAAATGTATTAAACGAAAAAAAGTGATATGATGTCTCCAAGAGATACACTATAAATATAAAGACATGCAGATAAGTTGAAAATAAGTAGGCAGAAAAAAGATTTATTGTGCAAATTAAAGAGCAAGAAGGCTGGGTGGCTCACTCACTGTTGGGTAAACTAGAGACCAGAAAAGGAACATTAGCAGAGGTAATGATAAGTGTCACTTAATCAGAATCCATATTACTAAAAGAGGAGGTCGTTGTGTATCTCTGCAGGATAAACACAGGCTACACTAAATATTGATGTGTCTGGTTCAAACATGATGAAGAAGTTTTCATATTTATTTTGCTTGCAGAGGAAATGAGTATCTGAAGGTTCCACCTGAATCTGAGTATCATTTGGTGATCTCAACCAGGAATGCCCATGGATGAATGGGACTGCAAAAGTGGGGTAAAGGCAGAGGGAACCTTGCAGAGTAAAATTTACACATTGCCAAATCTGAACCAAACTGAGCTGGGTGTGGTAATGCACACCTGTAATTCTAGCACTCAGGAAACTGAGGCAGGAGGATCATTGTGAGTTTGAGACCAGCCTGGGCTACAAAGTGAGTTCAAGGCCAGTCAAAACTGCCTAGTGAGACCCTGTCTCAAAAAGACAAAAGATAAACAAACAAAAAACCAAATCTGAACCAAACCAATTTTGGTAGATTCTTTATGACTGATGCAGAATCGCAGCAAAAGTAAATATTAACACCAGAGCAGGGAACCACCTCTCAGTCAATCAGCATACAAGCTGCCAGGCTTTCTCTCCCCAGGTGGAGAACACAGAGCAGAAGGCACACCTAACTACAGAACAGTCTTCCCTTCAGGACCTCAGCCCTCACCTTATGGGTACCCATAAACTTCCTGTCTCAGACAAGGTTCCCAGGCATGGGCTGGTCCTCAGCTGGCTATGGTTCCACCTTGTTCAACCAGTCAACCGACACCTGCAAGGTATGCACAAACTGGCCTCAAACCGCAGGGCTTCCTCTAACTTGTGACGCTTGAGAAAAGCATACTAACCTACCACTACTAGGGATCTATTTAAATAAACGGCCCAGCTGACCAGGAATATTTTCTGAATTCTATATAGAAAGGGATCTCATGTTGGAATAAACAGAAATACAGTTAAAGTGACCAAGATGACACCAAAAGCACAGACAATGAAAAAAAAAATAGATCAGTTGATCTTTTCAACTTCACCAAAATTAAGAACTTTTATGTATCAAAGGACAATGTCAGAGTAAAAGGAAAGTCACAGAATGGAAGAAAATATTTGCAGATCATACATCTGATAAGTGATTGACCGACAGAATATATATATATATACATATATATATATATATATATTTTTTTTTTTTTTTTTTTTGCGGCACTGGGGATCGAACACACAACCTCATGCCTGCCACACAGGTGCTTAAGCCACTGAGCCAAACTCCCAGCCCTCAGAACGTATATTTTAAAAACTTCAATTTAGCAATTATAAAACAAACAACTCTATTCAAAAATGGGCAAAGAGGCTGGGGATATAGCTTAGTGGCATAAGCGCCTGCCTGGTAAGTGCAAGGTCCTGAGTTTGATTCCTGGTACCAAGAAAAATAAATAAATAAAATAAAAATGGGCAAAGAACTTTTCCCCCAAAGAACTTATCTAGCTGGTCAATAAGCACATGAAAAGATTTTCAATATCACTAATCATCAGTGAGATGCAAATCAAGCCACAATCATCAGCCATCATTAGGATCATTGATTTTTGTTTGTTTGTTTGTTTGTTTGTTTTTGTGGCACTGGGGATCAAACTCAAGGATCATTATTTTTTTAAAAAGCAGAAATTAGTAAGTTTTGGTAAGAATGTGGAGAAACTGGAACCTCGTGCATTGCTTGTGGGAATGTAAAATGGTGACGCTATATGGAAAACAGTATGAGAGGTGCTCAAAAATTAAACTGGGCAAATACCCAATTCCACTAGTAGGTATATACTTAGAAGAACAAAATGTCAGGGGACAAGCAGATATCTGTGCATTGATGTATTATTAATAGCATTATTGTTTACGATTGCCAAAAGGTTAAAAAAAAATCAACGAGTGGAAGGACAAAATGTGGTATATCCATCAACAGATACTATTCAGCCTTCAGAGAAATGAGACCTGACACATGCTGCAATATGGATAAATCTCAAGCACATACATTAGATCAATGAAACCAGACACAAAAAGAACACTATACTTAGCCACTCGTATGAGGCACCTAGAGCACTCTGATTCATACAGGCAGAAAGTAGAACAGTGATTAGCAGGGTTTGGGGAGGCAGACGAGCAGCTGTTCTTGTTGAGTGCATTTGGAGTTTCGGTTTGGAAAGGTAAATGAGTCCTAGAGATGGATGGTTAGGTGTTGCATAACAACGTGAACACACTTACTGCCATTGAACTGTAACCTGAAAGTAACTATAATGGTAACTTTATGTTATACTACCATAAAAAATGACCAAGAGTAATGTCCAGACATTTGTACTCAAGTCACTCTCTAGAGTGGATTGACAGAGGGCAGGGACAGGTACAGAGGCCTCTGACACCTTAGTGTGTAATGGATATACACGTGGCCCCATCCTGGTGACCCCAATTCTGCATTCACCCTTTACACTATTAGTGTATCACAGGCTGTTGGTGAGGGCAAGTAGCTGTTAAGTCAAGAATATAGACAGTCAGAGAGACCAGAGTTTATGCCAAGACTCTACATGTCACCTCTCTCACTCTGCGACTTCTCCTGTGCACCATGGGATCATAACTGTGCCCACTCAGACAGCCATGGTAACAGCATTACAGTTGACCCTCAGGGGCCTTGGCACTGGGCATGATACTAGGTGGCCCACATCCAAAGCATGTCCTGCACAGATGCTCACCCATGGATGGGGAGGGGCACGCACCGTCCAGAGGCAGACTAGCTCCCCTGAGGCAGGGGTGGGTGGGGCACAGCCTGGGCCAGGTGACTCTCCAGCCCCACCTCTCCCTGGCTGTGGCACTCAGCTCCCCTACTCCCGGGACAACAGGTACGACAGATGCCCGTCTTGCACCACTGCTGGGCACTTGGCTATTCATGATAAAAGCAGCAACAGGAGCATCCTCCGCACTCAGTGCCTGTGCCTCTCCTCACACTGGTCTACCAGGAAGGCAGGCGCCCATCTGAAGGTGACTCAGTCGTCAGGAGCCTTGCTCAGGATAGGCAGCTGTGTCCTTTCCATGCACAGCACAGTGGAGTGGTGTGGATGCTCAGTGCCTGTGCAGTTCACAGCCTGGGCTCAGAACCCATGCCTACCGTACCCCTCTCTGATTCCCCAAGGTGCTGAGGGTAAACTGGGTCCAGGCGTAGGTAGGGCCAACACTGTTGGCAGGGTGGGGGCCTGGGTTCTGACCTCAGTCCTGTGCTTGATTGATTCTGCCTCCTGGGCTGGTCACTAACTGTCTTGGCCTTCAGGTGAGCCTGGGATCAGGTGAGAAACAGGATCAGATCTCAAAAGAGATCAGCAAAATCTCCCAGCATAAAGAAAGGAAGGAAATTTAGGAGATGGGGCTTGCATGAAACCCTGGCCTCTCTCTGCCCCCTGGTGGACAGGGGCAGTCTAGCACCCAAGGCAGATGATTTGTTTTGGTTACTTTTCTTTCATTGCTGGGACAAAATACCTGACCCCCAAAATGAAGTAAGGAAAGGTTATTTAGCTGACAGTTTGTGCAGGTTTTAGTCCATACTCAGCTGGCTATAAGGCAGAGTGGCATGGCTGAGGGACAATCATTCATGGCAGTTGTGACAGATACCAAAAGCAGCACAAGCTAAAGGGCAAAAGAAGCTGGGTGTGGTGGTGCACGTCTTTAATCCCAGCACTCGGGAGGCTGAGCCAGGAGGATCGTTGTGAGTTCAACACCAGCCTGGGCTACAAAGTGAGTTCAAGGCAACCTAAACCACAGAGTGAGACCCTGTCTCAAAAAATAGGGCCAGGCATTTAGCTCAGTGGCCTAAGCACCTGCTTGGCAGGCACGAGGTTGTGAGTTCAATCCCTCCCTTAAATTGTATGCAAGCTACTCACCTCAGGGTGGGTGCAGCACTCATGCCACCAATCCCTGCTCTAGACAATGAACCAATAACAAACTCAAGATTCAGCCATCTTTGAAGGGCCCATCCCCCATGACCACATGAGGCTTTGCAGGGACATCCAGACACAAACCATAACATTTCATTCTTGACCCCCAAAGACTAACCTACATTTCTTTACACAAAAGGCATTGAGTTCATCTGCAAGAGTTGTCAAAGTCCTAACAGTTTCAGCATTGCTGAAAAGTCCAAGTCCCAAGTCTCCTGTGAGATCTAAGGCAAACTCTTAGCTGTAACCTCCTGTACAAATGAAAACAAAGGTAAACACTTCCAACATTCAGTGGCACAAGATAAACATTACCATTCCAAAGGGTACAAACAGGGGGACAGAAAGGAATGGGACCAAAGGAAGACCAAAATCCAGCAGGGCAAGCATTAAGTCCTGGAGTTCCATGTTCAGCACCTGAAGCAATCTGGTTGTGAGTTCCAAAAGGCTTGAGTGACTCCACCCCCATGGCACTTCCAGTGGTTGTAGTTCCCACAGCTTCTTGCTTGGGCTGGCTTTGCTCCCTCCTTGCAGATTTCCTTAGACAATCCATGCTCCTAGCTTTTCTAAACTTCTGGGATCTCCATTTCACCTTTGGTTTCAGACTCACAGCTTTACATATTACCCTCTCACAGGCACACTACCTGGCCTGCCAGGCCTTCTGAAATTGGAGTGGAAACCTTTTCAACCTCAGAACTCTTGCATTCTGTGTGCACCTAAAACCAACACTATGTAGAAGATGCTAAGGTCTGCTGTCAGTTGGAGCAGTAGCCAGGCTTTCCTCTCTCTTGGCTGTAGGAGTCGAGTGCCTGGATCACTGAGCACCCTGAACCTGACTGTGAGGAAAAAATTCTCTATGTTGTCACCATTCTGGAACCTGGTGCAGCTGCTGCCATTTTGGAACCTAGTGTGGCCTCCGCTGCCATTCTGGAACATGGTGCCCTGCAGCTTTCTCCTCAAAGCAGAGTTTATCACTTCTGCAGTTTTGAGGCCACAAATGATGGAGACACATCACTTCCCATGATGCCTTCAGGCCATCTTTTCTATTCTTCTGTTCCTTCTCAGCAATTGAGATCTCAGCTCTATCTTTACAGTCCACAGCTTTACTGCAGCTTCCTTTCTGGCCAAACTCACATTTTAAATCATCCCCCTGGGCTCTTTGTTCTCAATTCAAAACATAAATCTGGCTAAAAGCCCCCAACAATAGCCATGCAGCATTCAACTACCTTGAAATTTCTTCTTCCAGATCAATTACTCTGATGCCCTTAATCTCAGTCTCAGGCAAAGTCTCTGGACAGGAGCAAAATGCAGACAAACTTTCTGCCAAGTCATAATACACATTATCTGGAGTCCAACAACCAAATGCAATCCTTCTTCCCAGCAGAAACTTCCCAATCCTGGTCTTCACTGGTTTTCTGATCTTCTGAGTGCTGATTAGAATCTCCCATACAGAACAGCCTAAACCATTCCAGGTCCACTCTTTCAGGTGACATCTCCAAACTTTTCCAAACTCTTCCCACAACCCATTTCCAAAGGCTGTTGAACCACATGGTCAGGTACAGTCACAGCAATGACCCCACTGGTGGTACCAAATTCTGTCTTGGTTACTTTTCTCTCATTGCTGGGACAAAATACCTGACACACAAAATGAAGGGAAGAACGGTTGTTTAGCTTACAGTATATAGAGGTTTCAGTCCATACTCAGCTGGCTCTAAGGCAGGATGGCATGGCTGAGGGGCAGCCACTCATGGTGGTTGTGGCAGATACCAAAAGTGGCATGAGCAAAAGGACAAAAGGGAGGAGCAAGCCACTTTCTCTCCTTTGTGTGCAAGCTACCCACCTCAGGGCGGATGTAGCACTCATGCTGCCAATCCCAGCACTGGGGAATGAACCAATCACAAACTCAAGATTCAGCCATCTTTGAAAGGCCCACCCCCCCCCATAACCACATGAGGCTTTGAGGTGACACAAACCATAACAACTGCTGGACACTAAGTGACTCCCAGGAACCTGGGGACTTGCTGTGACCTCAGCCAAGGCTCTTATCCTTACAAATCCCAGTCTCCATTTGTTAAAGGGAAATGGTAATGATGTCTATCTCACTGGGCTGCTCTGAGTTTCAAAACTATAATACATACAAAGCACTTGGGCAGGACTGGGTGCACCCTAGCCAGTCTTCTGAAGCCAGATCCCACAGTTGGGATAGCAAGTCCCATCATCAGCAAAGAATGTAATGACCGCAAACTGAGAAGAGATGTTTGTTATTAGAAACCACAATTGTACATTTAAGGTGTAAATGGACTGGTTCTCCTGGGAGAATTAACCTATCTCTGCATAACTCTCTAGCCTTATGTGTTTTATTAATTTTCAAATAACTAAGTTTAAAATATTTTTTGTTCTTAATTTGTTCTCTTTCTTGGTTTTCTTACTTTGTTATTTCCTTCCTTTTCACTTTAGGGGTGTCTTTTATTGTTTTTTCACCATCATAAGTAGAATTCTTTTTTTGTTTGTTTTTTGTTTGTCTTTTTGAGATGGTTTCACTATGCAGTTCAGGCTGGCCTTACACTCACTATGTAGTCCAGGCTGGCCTTGAACTCGAGGCAGTCCTCCTGCCTCAGCCTCCCAAGTGCTGGAATTACAGGTGCGCACCACCAGGTCCAGCGTAGAGTTCCTGACTTATTTATTTATCTTGAAACTAAATGCATTTTGCTAGAATAACTCCTTTTGTCTTTTTTTATTTTTAAACAAAAGGAAAGTAAGAAACCAAAACAAAACAATTTTACAACCAGGCAATAAGAGAGTAACAATCATCATCACATTGCATGTTATTATATTCCCAGAAATTATTTAGGATAAAAAATATGACATGAAACATTATCCAAGAAATTATTAGCACAGAATTTTGCCTCAGAGAATCAAGAGAAACCTGCTATATGACTATCTTTTTTATGATTGCTCTACTGTTTTCAAATAAACGTTTCACATTAAAAATGAAATCTGAAGATGACCCTGAGAAAACTACTTTTCACTCAAAATTCTTTTTCTTTAACTGTCTTAACTAACTTTTTATATACATAAATTTTGTTTCGGTTCTTCACAACAGTGCAACAATGTGATGGTTACATATGTGTGACCTATTTAGTTCACTGAGAAGTATATTTTCAGTACTCATCCATTTAAGAGTGAAAATGTCGGGACCCATCATATTGGGCAGGGAGGCTCCAACCAGGAGACAACTAGCCTGCCTTCCTGGTGAGCGCGCAACCAGCGCAGACTCCAGGAAGAGAAAGATGCACCTCCCGTACTCTTACCAGCACGTGGGCTAAGAATCAAGGACAACCCCACCCCCCAAGCAACCTGGTGGTTCAGAGGACTGGCTAAGTTGATAGCAACTATGATACATAAAGCAACTAAATAATTGTATTGTTTGGTTGATTTTTCAGGTCTGGAGCTGGCAGTCTGGGCATCTCTTGGGAAGATGACAGTATGCAATATAGCAAATATGGGGGGTTCTCTTCTGTCTTGTCTTTGAGGCCCAATATTGTTATTATTGTTTTCCTTTATTCTGATTAATTTTTTTGCTTTATTTCATATTCTGTTTTTATTGGTTTTATTGTGTTTTCTTTTTGGTTTGATTTTACTATACCTGATGGAATGGTCAACTATTCTGAAAATAACAAGATATACTATAGTAACTATTGTTTTCATCATATCTTTCTTTGAAGTTCTATACCAGTTCTACTGCTTTGTTTTGATTGACTTTGTTCTGTTATGTCTTGTTGGATTTTACTATCTTTGAAATAACCCTAAATAAAATAAAATAAAAAATAAAAATAAAAAGTGAAAATGTCTAGATTATCATTCTTTATAGCTGAGTAGTATTCCGTTATGTAGAAATACTGCATCTTTTTTATCCACTCCTCAGTCGAGGGGCATTTAGGTTGTTTCCAAGATCTAGTTATTACGAACTGGGGAGCTATGTACATAGGTGCACGTACATCGCTGTGGTAGGATGTTTTTAGTTCTTTCAGGAAGATACCTGGAAGGGGAATAGCTGGGTCAAATGGGACCTCCAATCCTAGCTTTTTGAGGAATCTCCACGGTGACTTCCACAGTGGTTGCACCAGCCTGCATTCCCACCAACAGTGGGGAAGGGTTCCTTTTTGCCCACAGTCCCTCCAGCACTTGTTACTGGTTAACTTCTTAATACTAGCCATTCTTTCTGGGGTGAGGTGAAATCTCAGTGTTATTTTCATTTGCATCTCTCAAATGACCAGTGCTGCTGAACATTTTTTCATATATTTATTTGCTGTTTGTACTTCTTCTTCTGAAAAGTGTGTGTTCATCTCAGATGCCCACTTTTGGATTGGCTCTTTAAATCTGGGAGGACTGATTTTTTTGAGTTCTGTATACATTCTTTTTTTTTTTTTTTTTTTTTTTTTTTGCAGCACCGGGGATTGAACTCACAACCTCGTGCCTGCCAGACAGGCACTCAAGTCACTGAGCCAAACTCCCGGCCCTGGTTTTTGAGGTAGGGTTGCACTGGGTAGCTCATCTTTATACATTCTTGATAGTAATTCTTTATCTGAAAGACCACTGGCAAACATTTTCTCCCACATTGTGGGTTGTCTCTTCACTCTATTAGTGGTTTCTCTTGCTGTGCAAAAGCTTTTCAGTAGGATGAGACCCATTTGTTGATTCTTTGTGATAATTCCTGTGCAGTCTGGCTTTTATTCATAAAGTCTTTGCCTACACCAATGTCTTCAAGAGTTTTACCTACTCTATCTTCCACCAGATTTAATGTTTCTGTTTTAATGTTGAGATCTTTAATTCATTTAGATTTTAACTTAGTACATAGTGAAAGAGATGAGTCTAATCTTAATCTTCAGCATGTGGAAAGCCAGGTTTTCCAGCACTATTTATTAAAAAGACTATCTTTCTTCTAGTGAATGTGTTTGGCACTTTTATCAAAGATAAGGTAGCTTAGTGTGTCTGGAGTTGTTTCTGGATCTTCTAATCTATTCCATTGATCCTTGGGTCTGTTTTTTTGCCAGTACCACACTGTTTTTATCACAGCAGCTTTATAGTATAATTTGAGGTCAGGAATTGTGATGCCCCTTGTCTTGTCTTTGTTGCCCAGGATTGCCTTTGGTATTCTAGGTCTCTTCTTGTTCCAGATGAATTTTAGGATTGTTTTCTCTAATTCGTAAGATATGTTATTGGTATTTTGATTGGGATTGCATTGAATCTGTATAACAGTTTTGGAAGTATGGCCATTTTCACTATATTGATTCTTCCTACCCAAGAGCATGGGATATCTCTCCATCTTCTAATATCTTCTTCAATCTCCTTTTTCAGAGTACCATAGTTTTCAGTATAGAGGTCTTTTACATCTTTCATTAGGTTGATTCCCAAATATTTCATTTCTTTAGATGCTATTGTAAAAGGTATTGTTTCCCTAATTTCTCTCTCAGTGAGATTGTTATTTGTGTGCAAAAATGCTATTGATTTTTGAGTATTGACTTTGTAACCAGCTACATTGTTAAATCTGCTTATTAAATCTAGAAGTCTCTTGGTGGAATTTTTTGGATCTTCTAGGTAGAGTATCATGTCATCTACAAATAATGCTTGTTTAACTTCTTCCCTTTCTATCTTTATTCCTTTTATTTCTTTCTCTTGTTTAATTGCTCTAGCTAAAGTTTCCAGAACTATGTTGAATAAGATAGTGGAGAGTGGACATCCTTGTTTTTTTCTGATTTTAGAGTGAAACCTTTCAGTTTTTGTCCATTTAGTATGATGTTAGCTATCGGTTTGTCATAGATAGTTTTTATCAGATTGAGATAAAGACCATCTATTCCAATTTTCTGTAGAGTTTTTATCATGAATGGGTGCTGGACTTTATCAAAAGCTTTTTCTGCATCTGTTGAAATAATCATATGACTTTTATCTTTGGCTTTGTTAATATGATGTATTACGTTTATGGATTTACATATGTTGAACCATCCCTGCATCCCTGGGATGAATCCCACTTGATCATGGTGTACAATCTTTCTGATGATTTGCTGTAGTCTATTTTCTAGTATCTTATTAAGAATTTTTGCATCAATGTTCATTAGGGAGATTGGCCTATAATTCTCTTTCTTAGTTGGACCCTTCTCTGGTTTTGGAATTAGAGTAATGTTCGCTTCCAAAAATGAATTTGGGAGTATTGTTTCCCTTTCAATTTCATTAAAGAGTTTGAGGAGTAATGGTGTTAGGTATTCACTAAATTTCTTGTAGAATTCAGCAGTGAATCCACCAGGGCCTGTGCTCTTCTTTGTTGATAATTTTTAAATTACATCTTTAACTTCATTTATTGATATTGGGTTGTTTAGGGTTTTTATATCATTTTGATTCAACTTTGGTAATTCATATGTATCTAAGAATTTGTCCATTTCTTCTATATTTTTCATCTTATTAGAATACAAGTTTTCAAAGCAGGTGTAGATAACTTTCTGGATTTTGACAGGGTCTGTTGGGATTTCATCCTTTTCATTCCTAACTGCATCGATTTGAGTCCGTTTTTTGCTTTTTTTTGATAAGGTTGGTTAAGGGTTTATCAATTTTATTTAATCTTTCAAAGAACCAACTCCAACCAGAAGACAACTAGTCTGCCTTCTGGGGGCCTGTGCTACCGGTGTGGACTCCAGGAAGA
The DNA here is from genome assembly GCA_004363535.1 of Dasyprocta punctata. Taxonomy (NCBI): domain Eukaryota; kingdom Metazoa; phylum Chordata; class Mammalia; order Rodentia; family Dasyproctidae; genus Dasyprocta; species Dasyprocta punctata. The sequence goes on along the minus strand of RJWM01027985.1, from coordinate 421 downwards.
GAAACATGTGCCCCCCGCCCCGCCTGCACTGTACGCCTACCAGCGTGCCGGCTAGGAATCAAGGATGAACACACACACACACACACACACCCAGAAAGCAACCTGCTGGTTCGGAGGTCTGGCTAAATTGCTAGCAACTAAGGTACATAAAACCACTAAATGCTAGTATTGTTTTGTTCATTTTGCAGGCCTGGGGCTGGCAGCCTGAGCATCTCTTTGAAAGATGAGAGTACCAATGTAGCAAAATGGGGGATTCTCTTCTGTTTTGTCTTCGAGGCCCAATATGGTTCTCATTGTTTTGCTTTATTCTGATTAATTTTTTAGCCTTATTTTATACTGTGTTTTTATTGGTTTTATTGTGGGGTTTTTTTTTTCTTTTCTTTTTTTTTTTTTTTTTTTTTTTTTTTTTTTTTTTTTTTTT
>RJWM01027984.1:0-26195 GCA_004363535.1 Dasyprocta punctata | reverse complement strand
TGATGTTGCACGGAAGTTAGGAGCCTGGTCTTCAGCACAACACTGCCTGGTTTATGTGTCCATATATCAGTTGTTTGACACTGGATAAGTTATCTAACTTCTCTGCACTTCAATTTCACCATCCATTAAATGGGACAATAGTATTTGCCTTGTAGTGTTCTCAAAATTAAGTGGGTCATATTCTATAGATTGATTAGAAAAGGAGCTGGCATCTAGTAAGTATGTTATAAGAGTTAGCTAATATTTGTATTAGGTTGCAAACATCACTTTGTTTTGTTTGTTTAGTACTGGAGATTAAACTCAAGGCCCATGTACCAAGTTACATCCCTAGCCCTTTACAAAAATTTTTTTCTTAAATTTTGAGACAGAGTCTCATTAAAATGTTAAGGTTCCCAGGTTGGACTTGAAACTGTAATCCTTTTATTTTAGCCTCCCAGAGTGTTGGAATTACAGAAGTTCAACACATACCCAGTCCTTCTCATCCTGAGGGGCATAAGACTGGGTCCAGTGGACTCATTTATAGTAGCCAGCTTTGTGTCTCAGTACCTTTCCCTGAGGGATACAGGAAGCAATCTATGTGTTTACCCACTTGGTATGATGAATGGCAAGGAGTGTTCATGTGCAACAGTGGGAAGATAGGATTTGTACACATTTAACTCATTTTGAATATGCTTACCCGAGCATTACAGAGGGTCTAGGAGACCCACACTACTTTAGGATTTGTTAAAAAAAATTTTTTTCTGGTAGAAGTAGCCCGATTCAGTAAAATGGCATATGAAAAACCAGACTTGCAAGTTTAGGAGGAGATCAAAAATGAATCATCAAGCCGGACATGGTAGCACACGCCTTTAATCCCAGCACTCGGGAGGCTGAGGTAGCAGGAGTGTTGTGAGTTCAAGGCCGACTTGGGCTACAGTGCGAGTGCAAGGCCAGCCTGAACTACATAGTGTGACCCTGCCTCAAAAAGCTAGGGCTGGGCATTTAGTTCAGTGGCTTAAGTGCCTGTCTGGCAGGTGCAAGGTTGTGAGTTCAATCCCCGATGCTGAAAAAAAAAAATCATCAGATTACTTATGCATGAATGATGAAGATGATACATCAATACATAATGGTAAAATACATGCTTTCATAACAGAAGAGTGGTGTGGTGTATGATGATGATTTTGATGTTGACCATGCGAGCCAAGGTTTTTGTGATAGTGAAATGGAGCAAGAATTGACTCATACAGACATAGGGAATGCAGACTTCCTTGATTCAGATAACAAAGAAAACAGCAATGTGAGTATATATTTGACTAGCTGAAAGGTTGCAAAATGGCCACATTACCAAATGGAATGATCCAGTTAGAAGTAGGTCCAAAAATATAGTGAATGTTTTGGCAGGGGTAAAATGTATTGACAGAATTCCAGTCCTGCCATTTGACGTTGGAAATTATAACAAACAAAATGCGACAAGATGCAGTGAAATATACAAAGGTTGAAAAGCAAGTAAAACATTCTGCATGCACTGGTAGCTATATTAAAAAATATATTTACTAGTACACCTCACTAGATGAACTAAAAGCATTCATAGGTTCAGTATACTTAGCAGGGATTTCTCATGGTAATCACAGAAATGTAAAAGACACAGAAAAGTGGTGAGTCAAAATATGGCATAAAAATATATGCCCTTGCAGATAGGAAGATTTATTATGCTTTCAATTTAGACATGTATCCTAGAACTCAGCCATCAGTTTCTTATCTGTATAGTAATAAACTAAATGATGTTGTGAACAGACTTGTTGCTTCCATCTCCCAAACTAATCAGAATATGACATTCAATAATTGTTTTATTGGTTTTCAATTGATGTTACATTTGCTAACAAAGCACAAGTTAACCAGTGCAGGAACTGTACTCAGGAACAAAGTAGAAATTTCAAATTAAATGTTGCAATTTCAAAATGGAGAATCATATAGTGCAATCTTTGGATTTCAGAAAGGTATAACATTAGCCTCGTATATCGCAAAGAAAAACAAACTAGTACTGCTAATGTCAACATTTTACCATGATGGAAATATTTTTTTGTTTGTTTTGTCTTTTTTGAGACAGGGTTTCACTATCCAGTTCAGGCTGACCTTGAACTCACTTGGTAGCCCAGGCTACATGAACTTGCAGTGATCCTTTTATGTCAGCCTCCTGAGTGCTGGGATTAAAGGCTTGTGCCACCACTCCCAATCATGATGAAAATATTGATAGAGAACCCAGGACAAAATAGTAGCCTGAGATGGAAATTTTCAACAACAAAACCGAAGATGGAGTAGATATTGTTGATGAGTTATGCAGCAATTATGATGTAACTTGAAACACAAATCATTGACCAATGATTATGTTTTACTCAATCCTAAACATAACTGGTATAAACAGTTTGATAGTTTACAAAGAAAATAACAAGTGCAAAATATCGTGGAGAAATTTTCTTAGAAAATTGGTACTGGAGCTCATAAGAGATCATTTTTAAGCAGAGGAAAAACAAAATGTTTCCACATATGGAGCTACACAAAAAATATTGTGGAGTACAATGGTGAACTGACAGGCGAACAGGCACAGCATCGTAAAGACCTACTATGACAACGGGAAAACAAAAAAAAAACCCGTCAACTGTGCCCTACAAGAAAGTACAGGAAAACAAAACATACATGTTATCAGTGTAAGCAATACCTGTGTATGGAACACAGTTGTCACATGTGAAGACTGCCTTGGATGTGACAGTTGAAGCAAAGCTTATTTCTGTGCTAGACTTTTGTTTGTGCTTGCATTGTAGTTCACATAGGTTTTTATTTTTGTCATCTTTTAGGGTTTTTTATTTGTCGGGTTTTTTTTTTTTTTTTTTTTTTTTTGAGTCAGGGTTTTGCTATGCAGTTCAGGCTGACCTTGAACTCACTATGTAGCACAGGCTGGCCTTGGACTTGTGGCAATTTTCCTGTGTCAGCCTCCCAAGTGCTGGGATTACAGGCATTGGCCATCAGTCCCAGTATCTTTTAGGTTTTGTAAGCAAGTACACAGCTGGTATGAAAATGTTGATGTTTATTCTAAATGCACAATACATATTAAGAATTAAAAATTTAAAAAAAGAACTAAAAGGGCTGGGGATTTAGCTCAGCAGCACACAAAAAAAAGAATTTAATACTCTGCTTTATTGATATTTTATATTACATACTGTGTAATATAATAAGAACTGCTTGACAAAATGGCAGACCAGTAACATGTCAAATAAGTCCTACAAAAAGGCCAGGAAAGCAAAACATACTTCCTGTCAGTGTAAGCAATATGTGTGTATGGAACATACTGTTGTCATGTTTACAGAGTGCCCTAGGTGTAATAATTGAAATAAGGACTGTTTTTTTGTAAAATGCTATTTGTATTTTCATTGAAGCTCATATAACAATTTATTTGTATTGTTTTTTAGGCAGTACACCAAAAATAGTTGTTGAAAATTGTGATGCTTTTTTATAAACAATAAATATTAAAAACTCAATGCTTTATTTTTGTGATATTTTCTCTTGTTAAATATTCATTGTTTAATATAATAAAATTAATAAAGTCAGGAATTTATCAATAGAAATATTTTAAAGCATAAACATGGGTAGACCCTTGTTTATGCGCCTTGATGACAAAATTAGTCTTATGTTTCTAGTAAATACACAAGACTCCCCCTCTCTCAGGGGGTAAGAACTGTTACTATCTGGCTTCATAGGTAAGGTCATTGAACTTTAGAGATGAAAGCTAAGTAATTTTCCCAAATGTACACAACTGAAGGCAGTAGAACCGAGTTCTAATGCAATTCTCTAGCTAGAGGTTGTTTTCATAGAAGTCCTAAATGTGGGTACAGAAAGATGAAAAGTTAAGGAAGAATTTGGGTTAGTGAAATCATTGACAATGATAAATTTTCAGAAGTACTTTTAAAAGAATAGTGAAATACCTCACACAGCCTCCCAATTTAACAGCATTTGTTGTGTTAGGAATGATTCTTAAATCAGACAGGCCTCAGGAGTGATTCAGAGAGCTCCTTCATAGACCTTACTGGAAAAGTCAGTTTAAAATAACAGGTAACAGAAAATCTTGCCAAAGCAGGAAGAATAATTAAGAAGAAAAAAGTCATTTGAGAAACTAACACTCATCACTGCTTAACCAACTTTTCCATGTACTTGTTTTATGTGCCTTTTCTACTGTACTCAGAGTATTCCTGAATCCTTCATGCTTTTAGGTGCATAACTGCCAGTCAGGGCATGGTAGACATTAACCCTGTCCCTCTGTATTCCAGGTCTCCTTTACTTTGAGTACTTGGTAAAAATGCATTTTCTACCCCTTCTGAGTTAAGCATGGCCATATGATTTGATTCGTTCAATGAAATCTGGGTGGAAATGATGTATATCACTGCCAGATGGAAATGTCAAGAGTAAGTGTGCCTTTTGCTCATATCAAGGTGACACCTCTGTCAACTTGGATCTAGGAGAGACCACAGTGAACGGAGTTTCCCACAGTCCAGTGGACCTGGACAAGCAGCTGGTACTCTATGGATGTTTCAAACCACTGTGGTGTTTGGAGTTCTCTGTTACCTGCTACCAAAGAGTAATATATCCTGCCATACCTGCATGGCTTCAGAGCTTTTTCTTTCCTTTTTCAGAACGTTGACATCTGAGAACCTAGCTAGAAAATGACATTTTGTGCAACTCTGATACTAGTTCAGAAGGTATTTTCCAAAGCTACCTACTGCTTTAACTTAACAGATTGTGAGCTGGTTTTGTAGCACCCCTAGAGTTCAAGTCATCCTCATTCCCAAGGAAAGTCTTTTTGGTTGTAAGACTCTTCCACACTGTATGAACTATCCTGAAAGTTAAGCTACCACGTGTTAGCAGAATTTAAAGAAAGACAACACTGAATGTTACTATATTAGAATGGTAAAGTTCTTGTTGGATTATAGTTATCAGAAAACAAATATATGGAGTTTTGCCTTTAGGGTTTAAAAAAAACAATAAAACAGAAGACAGCAACAGACTGAAAAATGAATGGATGTAGCCAGGCCTAGTGATGCATGCCTATAATCCTAGCACTCTAGGAATCAAAGGCAGAAGAATTGTAAATTCAAATCCAGTCTTGGACAACTTAATGTCTTAGAAAGCCCCTGTCTCAATATATAAAAAGAGTTGGAGCTGTAGTTCGGTGTAAATGCCCTGGTAAACATTCCCACTAACACACACACACACACACACACACACACACATGCACGCACGCACGCAGAGAGAGAGAGAGAGAGAGAATAAAAAGAATGGATGCCACAGGTATATACAATGAAATAGAAAGTGGAGGTAATCTTTAATAAGTTACATGACAAAGTTACTAAGTAATATTACTAAATAACCATTATTTTTTCCATGGTTCTGTTAATATTAATTACAGAAATTTAAAGAATAGCACATTTTGCTCATATCTGAAGCATAACATACATAAACATTAGAGAAGTATTATAGAAAACAGGCATTATGGAAGCAAGGGAAAGTAAGAAATAATATGAACAAAAATATAAATAAAAGTTTTGAATAAGAGATTCAGAGAATGAAGGAAAATATATTGTCTTAGTTACTTTTCGCTCATTGCTGAGACAAAATACCTGAGGACCAAAATTAGGGAAGGAAAGGTTTATTCTTACAGTTTCTCAGGAGTTTCAGTCCATACTTAAGTTGGCTCACATTTTCTGAAACTTTTCTGTAGTATGGAGATAATTATTACAAAATTGACCTCCATTTTTACTTATTCAAGGCTCACTTATTTCAAGAACTGGGAACAGAGGGGGTTTCCTCCTCTCAACCAGTCCAAAACCTAATTCCTATAGGGCCAGCAACCATTCCCCAGGCCATGGCTGAGATTCTTGTCATTTAGACCTAAGTGCCTTGGTAGCAGCATCCATTTAATAAACACATTTGACTGTCTACTATACACTAGGCAGTGAGTTGGCCATTGTGCTATTTGATCTACCATATCAAAAAATTAAGTAATCAGACTGTTATAAAAGACATAGCCTAAGCATTTAATTGTTCTTGGTGCTAACGTGAATGGTATATTTTCCTAATTTCTTTCTCAGTGGGTTCATTATCTAAGTATAGGGACACTATTGATTTTTGTGTGTGGATTTTGTATCCTGATACATGACTGGATTTGGTTATTAACTCTAAGAGCTTTTTGGAGGATATTTTTGGATCCTAGCTAAGAAAGTGAAAGACCTCTACAATGAAAACTATAGTACTCTGAAAAAGAAAATTGAGGAGGAATCAGGAAATGAAAATATATTCCCTATTCCTGGATAGGTAGAACCAACATAGATAAAATGGCCATACTTCCAAAATTAATAATCAGATTTAACACAAACTCAATGAAAATTCCAATAGCATTCTTCATGGAACTGGAGAAAACAATCCCGAAATTCATATGGAACCAGAAGACATCCAGAATAGAAAAAGCAATCCTGGGTAACAAGAGCAAAGTAATCACAATCCCAGACCTGAAGTTATATTTCAAAGCTACTGTGATAAAAAGCTGCATGATAGTAGCACAACAACAGGAGGATCAGTGGAATAGAATAGAGAATACAGAAAGAATTCCAAGTACATTCAACTATTTGATATTTGCCAAAGGGGCCAAAAATGTATACTGGAGGAAAGATAGACTCTTTAATAAATGGTGCTGGGAAAACTTGCTATCTCCATGTACAAGATTGAATCTAAATCCATATCTCTCACTATCTACTAAACTAAAATCAAACTGGATCAAAGAACTAAGTGTTAAACCAGAAACACTTAATCAATTGGAAGACAAAACAGGTAAAACTCTTAACATCATAGGCATAGGCAATGACTTCCTGAACAGAACCTTAGTTGCAAAGGAAATAGTTTCAAGAATCAACAGATGGAATGGATCAAATTTAAAAGCCTCTGTACAACAAAGGAAACCACTGATAGAATGAAGAGACAATCTTCATAATGGAAAAGGATTTTTTTACATGCTATTCCTCAGTCAAATGACTAACATTTAAAATATATTTAAAAAACTCAAAAAAATTAGACACCTCCCCCAAAAATAAAAGACCCAATCAAAAATAGCCAACTCAGAAGAAAAAGTACAAATGCTCAATAAATAGGTGGCCAACATTACTGGTTATTAGAGAAACGTAAATTAAAATGACATTGAGATTCTATCTTATTCCAGAAAGAATGGCCACCATCAAGATATCAAATAATAACAATCGCTGGAGAGGCTGTGGGGAAAAGGAACATTTCTACACTGTTGGTGGGGGCATAAACTAGTACAGCTACTATAGAAATCAGCGTGGAGATTACTCAAAAAACTGAAATTAGAAATTCCACTTAACCACTATTTCCTTTCTAGGAATCTTCCCAGAAGAGTTAATGACATCATATTACAATGAAATATACATACTTATGTTTATAGCAGAACAATTCATAATAGCTACTTCTTGGAAGTAGCCTATATATCCATCAGCACATGAATGGACAAAGAAAATGTATTTACACACAATGGAGTAGTATTTTGCCATAAAGAAAGACAAATTTGAGTTATTTTTAGAAAAATGGAAGAACCCTGAGACCATAATGCTAAGTGAATTAAATCAAACACACAAGCTTAAATATCACGATTTCTCTTACATGAGAAATCCAAAGTATAAACAAAGAGCAAAATAAAAGATAATAGGAAGTTGGGAGATAGATCTTTCTCAAAGGGGAAGGGGATCAAGGGGGGGAAAGAATAGAAGATGAGAGAATTAATTAAGATAAGTCAGGTGTGGTGGCACACGCCTTTAATCCCAGCACTGGGTTGAGGTAGATGGAATGTTGTGAGTTTGAGGCCTGCTTGGGCTACAATGTGAGCGCAAGACTGGCCTGAACTACACAGTGCTACCCTGTCTCAAAACACTAGGGCTGGGATTTTGGCTTAGCAGGCTTAAGTGCCTGCCTGGCAGGCACGAGATTGTGAGTTAGATCCCTGGTGCCACAAAAAAAACAAAACAAAACAAACAAACAAACAAAAAAAGATATGTTGTGTATGTGTACTAACTTCCCAGAAGGGATATAAATATTATGTACTACATACAAGTACTAATAAAATAATATTTTAAAAAAAGCACTAGCATTATCAGGCCCATCCCTAGCCCACTATTATGGGTTGACTTGTGTCCCCCCCAAAAAAGATACATTGAAGTCTTAACCCCATACCTCAAAATATGACCATATTTGGCAATAGGACCACAGAGATATACTTAGTTAAGATGAGGACATTCTGGAGTAGGGTGGGCCCTAATCCCATATAACTGGTATCCTTATAAAAAGACAGCCACATGAAAACACAGTGAATGTGAGGGGAAGATGAAGACAATTATTGGACTACTACATCTACAAGTCAAGAAACACCAGTGATTGCTCACTGTCAGCAAAAGCTAAAAGAGAGGCAGAAGGCAGACTTTCCCCTCACACCACTTAGAAGGAATCAAGCTAGCTGACACCTTGAACTACTAATGTCCAGAACTGTAAAAGAATAAAGTTTTGTTGTTTTGAGCTATGCAGTCTGTGTGCTTTGTTAATGCAGGCCCAGGAAGCTAATATACTCAATGGAAGTAAATACCTCTATAAATAAGTAAAAATTGTGCGGGAAATTTTTATTAACATAAACTAATATTTGCAAACTTCAGAGATTATCAGAGGTATCAACGACAAAATTAAATAAAGTCTGAAAAATTCTTGCAAAAATGTTATTATCCTTTCTTGTGATGACCCACTACTGATGGCAATAAAAACATCCCTAGATGCAAAGAATTATTTTATGTCCATTTATTTCAGGATTGATTCTGTAACAATATGTAGAATGAAAAGCAAATCTGGCAAATGAAACTCTCAAATGTGATTTGCTACAACAAGGAACGTCTCAAGTTCTGGAGTGCCATCTCCCAAAGGGATTGGCCTCACATGATCTATATTTAAAATATAATTAATGCTTCTGCCAGGGCTTGGGGAAAGGGGAATAGTGAGCTGCTGCTTCATGAGTCCAGAGTTTCAGCTTCACAAGATAAAAAGAGTTCTGGAGATAGATAGTAGAGCTGCTGCGCAATACAAATGCACTTAATTTCACTGAGTTGCACACTTAAATTGGTTAAGATGGTAAATTTTGTTATATGTATTTTGCCACCTGAAAAAAAAATTAAAAGTAAGCCATACTGGAGAATTGGGAAGAAAGAAAAAGAAAGAAAGTAAGAAAGAAAGAAAGAAAGAAAGAAAGAAAGAAAGAAGAGGAAGAAAGAAAGAAGAGGAAGAAGAAGAAGAAAGAGAAGGAGAAAGAGAAGGAGGAGAAGAGGGGGAGAGAGGGAGAGCAAGAGAGAGACAGACAGACAGACAGAACTATTATTACTATAATGAATATTAACAACTGGGTGCTCATAACGAAAAGAGGTTTATTTATCCCATGGTTTTGGAGCCCCAGAGTCCACACTGCATGGCTCCAGCGCTGGTCAAGGGCTAGCTGTACCATCTCATGGTGGACGGCACCACAGTAGTGAGAATGTGTACAATTACATGTCCGGAGAAAGTGGTTCTGGCTTTTATTACAACTTGCTCTTGTAAGAATTCAGAGTCCCCACAAGAACTACCTCTAATGCCTTCTATAGATAGTGCCCTCAGTGACCTGAGGACCACCTCCTATGCCCAACTCTTAAATGTTGTACCGCCTTTCAACACCATCATACTGGGGAACAAGCTCCCAACACATGAACCCTGGGGGAACATACTCAACCTGAGATTCAGAATTTGTACGGTACTCCATGAGTATCTTACTCTGTAAGTCTCGCTTCCTCACTGGGGCTGAAGATTAGAAAAAGTCTTATTAAAGATGATGGAGCTAGGGCATGCCAGAGGAAAAGAAGGGTTGCAATGGTGCGGGGGTAGGTAGGTAATGATTTGGACTAGGAGACTGAGAGGAGATGGAGTATCAGAACTATGTCTTCCTCCAGCTCCATATCCTGTCTTTCTGTTTCCTCCTGGGCTGAAATCACCTTCCCCACAGTGACCCAACTATTTCCAGTCCTGCACCCACCTGACCAGTAATTCCTTCAGTTCTGGCTAGAGTCCCTGTACATAAGAGTCTGGCCCAGCCCTTCTGCTCATCCTAAAGCTAAAAGAGCAGAGAGTGAGGGAGTCCAGCCTCATGAGACCAGATCCCTGGGTACTGGTGAGGGTGCCCAACCACCACCTAAAATGACGTGCTGTTCACACAAGGGGTGAAGACTGAGGAGGCAAGAACAGCAGACACACACCATGTGGTATAAACCAGTCAGATGACCTCTGACATTAATGGGAGACAATTACATTTATTAGTAAAAAATTTCAACCCTCAAACTAGTAAACGTTTCACTTCCTATTAATAACTACAAATATGTCCAATTCTCTGAGCCTGGAGAAAAGTTAACCTATGGTAAAAGGAAAAAAAAAATGAAAGCAGGTACCTTCTTTTTAGAGGGAGGGTACCAGGACCTCATACTTGCCAGGCAGGCACTGTTCCACTGAGCTAAATCCCCAACCCCTGAAAACAGGTACCCTTTTAAAAACTGGAGTCTATATCACATTCTCTAAAGTTAGTAATCAAGGTTAGCTTCCCATTCCCCAATTTTCTCCTCCAATAAGAAGAGGCAGTGTGAATGAAGCCTGTTCAGTAAGATGAAAATGATCTTGTTAAGAAAATAAACAAGTAGCCAGGTACAGTGGTGTGACCTGTAATCCCAGTACTTGAGAGGCTGAGGCAGGAGGATCATCACAAGTTGGAGCCCAGCATGGGCTACATAGAGAGTACAAGGCTAGCAGGAACTACATAGTGAGATCCTGTCAAAAAATATAAACAAATGAATAAGTAACAAGCTTATCAATCAGAAATGGTAGCAGTTATGATGATCACAAGGAAGTCTCTTGTGTCAGAAATCACAAAGTCAAAAATGGAATCCTTCAAACTGGTCAGCATGAACACCCCTGAGTTCACAGACAAGCAGGTAGGATTTGCCAACTGAGGTTGGAATGTGAAAAGGAAAGAGAACTAACTTCTGGAGCCTCAGCTTGCATGTATACTCTTTCCTGGGAATGTGTGGGTGACAGGCTGGACCTGTCCCCCATCTTCCCTGGAGGGCACATCCACCCTCCATTCTTTTTGCAGGAGAAACGCACACCTCCCTCGCACATGGAGATAACTCTGGTGCTTTGTCTCAAGTGTGAAACAAATGGCACTAGTGAAGCCACAATTCGTGTCCTGCCAACACTGTTGAGGTAGGGGAAACTGTAAAGACTGAATTGTTTGATAAAGTCAGAGATTGCCAGTTCTTTCAACTAATAGAACGGGAGGTAGATGGAATGCAGCTGCCAGTTGCCAGGCAATGGGATGTAATTTTTATGATTTCTGGCATGTAACTTAGAAGAAATACAAAAAAACCGTAGCAACAGTGCTACAACAAAACTCCCTCCATTCCCACCTGCTCTTTTTTATGTGAAAATATTTTCCCCTTATTCTTCTATCTATAATGCCAAAAATTGGAATAGAAGTGCTGGAAGCAGTGGCATATACCTGTAATTTCAGCTGCCCAGAAGGCTGAGGCAGAAAGATCATAAATTTGAAGTCAGGTTGGGCAACTTAGCAAAATTTTGCTTTCAAAATAAACAAAAAAGGGATAGCTGGGTATGGTGGAGCACGGCTGCAATCTCAGGACTCTGGAAGGCTGAAGGAGGGAGGATTGCAAGCTAAAGCATAGCAAATTAGTGTTACCCTGTCTCAAAAAACAAAAAACAAAAGCAAATGACAATAACAACAACAACAACAAAAAGAGGTTGGATATAACTCAATGTGAAGACCCTGAGGTCAATCCCCAGTTCCTAAACAAACAAACAAATAAACAAATAGGGCTGAGGATGTAACTCAGTGGTAGAATATGTCTGGGTCTGATCCCCACATGAACAACAACAACAAAAAATTCATCTTAAACACTGTTTCAATAGTTATTATAGTAATAAGCCTTCTAACAATAGTAATAGCTTTATTCATCCACAAATACATGAATTTTTTAAATGTAGCCTTGTTCATCTCATTGAGAGGTACTTTCAGTAAAATCCTTTTGCATATGTTGAATACTTACCCGTAAAATTTGTAACATTTATGATATTGTGATTAATTATGTGGTGGTACTAATAATAACTCACATTAGAAGATACTTTAAAATATTTAAAGACTTAGGCCGCAGGAAATAAAAATAAAATTTAATTTCAGAATATGTGCATATGCATATCTGTTGCAGCAAATTATGCTAGAATGACCAATAAAAGACTTTCAGGAATAAAAGTACATTACAGTAGGGTAAAGTTTTCCGTGAGAAAGTGAATGGAAATAGGAGGTAAGAATCAAAAGGACATAGTGCGACCCTGCCTCAAAAAAAAAAAAAAAAAAAAAAAAAAAAAAAAAAAAAAAAAAAAAAAAAAAAAAAAAAAAAAAAAAAAAAAAAAAAAAAAAAAAAACCAGGGCCAGGAGTTTGGCTCAGTGGCTTAAGCACCTGCCCTGGCAGGTGTGAGGTTGTGAGTTTGATCCCTGGTGCCAAAAAAAAAAAAAGAATCAAAAGGAACCACGTAAAATTTTCAACTGTTAATGAACAGCTGACTTAAGCATTTAAAAATGCATATGGTGGGTATCCACCTGCTGAGGTATTTAACTCCACTGGTTACAAGAGTGACACTTTCTCATTGTGTTAACTGCACCTCAAATAAATAAATTCTAGATGCCAATTTAAAAACGGGTGACAGCCGGGCGTGGTGGCGCACGCCTTTAATCCCAGCACTCAGGAGGCTGAGGTAGGCGGAGCGTTGTGAGTTCGAGGCCGGCTTGGGCTACAACGCAAGCGCAAGGCCGGCCTGAGCTACATAGTGCGACCCTGCCTCAAAAAATCCAGGGCCGGGAGTTTGGCTCAGTGCCTTAAGCGCCTGCCCTGGCAGGCGCGAGGTTGTGAGTTCAATCCCCGGTGCCACAAAAAAAAATAAAAACGGGTGACAGGCTGCTTAGCCAATGGACCATGCTAGCCATCGTGTGACAGACACGAAGTATGCGGAAGAGACTCTGAGAGGGAAACAGGGGACTCAGGCAAGGGGTGAAACCCCAGCTAGTTCACAGACCAGCTGCCAACAAGGTTTAGGAGGTGGTCGTAGAGAAAAGGTCCAAGCGAAGATCAAGTTCCCAGGGCAGAATCGGGCTGACTGCCAAAACTGGGTCGGAGTCTTCACTTTCAGTCCCAGAAACTTGATTGAGTCAGAATATGTTGGAAGAAACCTACTAAAAACACTCGCAGATTATTTATCAATTGACAATAAGAACTGCAATGATCATATCCACCATGATGTGACAGAAGCCAAGTTACAAGCAGGTCACTTGCTAGGTCCAGCAGGAGCAGAAAAAGGGATGAGTACGGTGCACAGCTGAGGCTGTGACAGCTTGCGGCATCCTCTCCTCCAGTCACCAGCTGCTTGTGCTGGGGGCCTCCAGTCTGAGCCAGGTGAACCCAAGGCAGGCCTGGAAGGGATCCTGCCGGCTTCTAGCCTTCGGCACTTCCTTGTATTTGCTAGGCCATGGCTTCTCAGAGCCACTAAATGAGAGAACTAAGACATTTTAAAATTGTAATCCCAAATTAATCCTGTCTGGTTTGAACTAAACTGAGCTTGGGGGCATGCCCTTCCTCAGTCACACATTCACAGAGAAAATCTTGGCTTTCTTCCAACATATGATGAGTTATATATATTTTATGTGTATTTTCTTGCTTATTGTGTACATTTTTATTTCCAAATTTTTGTAGAAGTAGGGATGGTGAGAGTTGTACTCCTGCGTATTACTTATAAAATGCGTGATTAGGCTGGGTGCAGTGATTCTTTCCTTTAACTCCAGCACTCTGGGAGGCAGAGACAAGCAGGACGGTGAGCTCAAGGCCAACCTGGGTAACTCAGTGATCTAGAAAAATCATGTCTCAAAATAAAAAATAAAAAGGGAAGGATATATAGCCAAGTATAAAGGCCTGGGGTTCAATCTCCAGTACCAGAAAAAAAAAAAAAAAAAAAAAAAAAAAAAAAAAAAAAAAAAAAAAGCAAATATAAAATTAACATAGGAAAAACTTGAGCATATTAATACTCAAAATAAGTATGAGTAAAGATCACTTACTCTGCCCTGCACTGATTACAGGTACTTTAAGGACAACCGGCTAAGAAGGAAGCTAAATTAATTCAAATGACATTTATTGAGCACCAGTGGAGGCACTAAACCAAGATCACGGTAAGAAAGAGAAGTAAGGCTGACATTGCTACTGAGTCCTTATGAGTAAGCAGTATCTCTAATTGGTGGAGAAAATGCATAGTCAAGGAATCAAAGAATAACAGGAACACGGTGCGAGGGGATGAGGGAGACCCTCCATCTTGAAATTTACTAGGAGGAGGCAAGGACTATCTGTTTAATATTGAAGCAATAAAAATACTGAGGGACCTATTCAAAGACCTGCACTTCATCTGGAGAGAATGTTAAAAGTTCACTGTTTTCTAACACATAGAATTCAGGTAGGTAATAGTGGGGAAATGGAGGGAGTTTGGGGTTTTACCAATCTGCAACAAGACTGTAAGAATAAGATTTCATGCTGACTGGACCTGTGGGTCAGCAGGAAGTAGCACCTATCCTAGATACTTTAGGATGACATCCAGGGGCCAGAGAATAGGCTATAAAATACCAAAATTTAGGAGCCTACCACCACAGTGAAATTTCTGAGTCCAGAGGTCTGTGTTGTGCCAAGATATCCCTCCCAAGGTCAAGAAGAGTTTGCTGTATATGGGCCCTTCTAATTAATGAGAAAAGCAGAAAATGTGAAGTGATGGTAGAGTATTTTGGAGGCTGCATACCTATTTCAGAGTGCTACTTTGACCCATTTACCTAACAATGCAAAGGCTTCCCTGTTTGAATGGGTTGCTCAGAAAGTGATGACTCTGCAGCAGGTCCCGGCTGCTGTGAAAGCTGCTCTTGCTTTGTGGACTGTAAGGCCAAATCCCATGTAGATTCCAGGATGACCGCAGGGCCTGGGACAGATAGCGATGCTGCGTGGAGCCTGGGGCTGGCTCTTCAATTCAGACCTTGTGAATGTGGAAGCAGAGTTCTGTCATTCCCTGTGGTTAACTGTTTTCCTTTTGAGAAATAGTTCCTGGTTTATTATCGAGCCCCAGCAAAAACTCAACTACTCAACGTGAGATGCTCTTTATGCCATGGGTGCTGGCTGACCCACCAAGCCACAGTGTGGTACAGCAAGACTTCCTCATCACATGGAAGCAGGTTGCCAAGGCCGGCTTCTGGAAGGTTCCAGAAGCACAGTAAGTTCTGTGAGCAAGTGATTCGGGTCCCATGGATTCTTTTCTTGCTATGTTTCTTCTCTCAACTGATGCCTATGGCCAATGGGAAACAGATGGGAAAAGTCGTAAATACAAACGATGATGATCTCTTGCAGAAACAAAGATGTGGTACTTATTAATATTTCTTCCTGATTTCCATAGGCATATATTTATACCAGTTCATTTGTATTTTTCCTGTTCCATTTCTCAACACTCTAACATAATGTGCTCATAGACATTAATCTTGAAGCTCAGGATCTGAGTCCCAGACTATCAAAGAGGGGCTTAACTCAGCTAGAAGCAGAATGAGTATAACTCTAACATGGACACAGTGGAATTTTGTGTTTTCAGTTGTTTGAGAAGTAGATGCATCATATTAAGTAAAAGCAGGGTTTTTTCCTTTGTTTTTATTTGGAAGTTAAATATGTTTAGATGAACAACCGAGAATGGCCTTAGGCCCTCTACTATACCCTCAGTACAAAGTCTATGAGAAGAAACAGTTTCCCAGACATCGCCATGACATCCCCTTTCACAGTCCACTTCAGTGGTCAAATATTCTTGGCTTCTCAGATTTGCCTCCAAGATCTGCCTTTATTTTTTCATGCCTGTGCTTCAGCAGAATTGGTTAGTGAATATCTGATGCTACAAAACCACTCCAGGCTTTCCCTACCTCAGCTGTTCCCATGTTTGTATAAGATCTAATTCCTATAACAATTCCCTTTTCCCACAACACTCATAGTTGTTCTGCTTCCATGACCAAACCCTGACTGATACCAGGATATTTGAGCCAAGACCTGAAGGATACAAGCAGATTGTTATGAGGCTGCCTTGGAACTAGCACTCCAAGCAAAGGAAATAGCACAGACAAAGGCCCTGAGGCATGACCATGACTGAGTTCTCTTCATGAGGAAAGAGTAGGAAGAGATGAGATCAGAAGGGCAGCAGCAGAAAGAGGCAAGAGTGTAGAGAACTTTGTAGGTAACTGAACTGCTCTGGATTTTCCCTGCATAAGATGGGGAGCCATGGCAGGGCTGACATGATCTTTAACCTTTATAAAGGCCCACTCTTGCTGCTATATTGAGAATAGACTCCAGGGAACAAATAAAGACAGAGCAAGAAGATGAATTAAAAGTTTAATCCAGCAATCCAGATGAGGGACGCCACTGACATTCAGAGAGTGCCAATAGTTCAAATTCATAGAAACCAGTATATGATTCTGGCAAGAATTTGCCTCTAGGGCTGCATCTGGCACTACTGTCCTTGGATTTATAAATCATTAGTTCTGTCCTGGCCTGGGTCTTATACACCATCACAGCAGACCAGGGCACCCAGTTTACAGCAAAGCGGGTGTTGGATTGAGCTCAAGATGAAGTACTCCACTGACCATATCCACTGCTGGAGCATTCAAACAACCCACCAGGCCCCATAGGCAACAACTGACTGACTCAAAGGAAGACAGTGGGCAGCTTCTTCATGCTCCAGAGCCTGTGGCCTGCAGAACAGGCCAAGGTCAACCTCTACCTGGACCACAACCCATGTAGTTCCTTCCCCTGTGTTACTTTTGCTTCCCTTTTTTCCTTAAAAGCCTTTCCTTCTTGGAAAGTATTCTACCAACATGCCCTGGAGCACTGCATTCCTCCTTCCCACTCTACTTCTTTAGAACCTGACCCAAGATAATCAAGAATGAGGAAATGCCCCCCACAGGCAGAGCATCTGGACACCATGCTTGCTGCTGGTCCTCACCCAGGCTAAGTTCCTGCCTGGGACCGTGGAGCTGCCTACACTACCCTTCCTGACTTACAGATCCTAAGGACTGGGGAGTCAGCCTCTGCTTCTCAGCCTGGGTTCTTTGTATTCTGGGAACCTATACCACATTCCAGGAGTTCAACCCACATCTGCCTGGAGTGGCAGACATATGCTAAGAAACTTAGGGGCAATAATTTAAATTGGAACCAATGCATGTTATGAAGTAGAGTATAAAACAGACAAACGATTTTTAGAGAATGTAAGACTTCAAAAGACATATGTTTCCTGAGTAGTCCACTGAGGATACCAGGGCTCAAGGTTCTTTGGCTGTAATGGGAAAGTCTGAGCAGCACAGACAGAGTTGGTGGTGGTTTCCCTTTTTCTTTCTTTTTTTCCAGTACTAGGGATTGAACCCAGAGCATTTGCACTGTGCTACATCCCCAGCCCCGTTTTTATTTTTTATTTTTTGAGACAGGGTCTCACAAAGTCACTAAATTGTCCATGCTGGGGTCAAATTTGTGATCCTCCTGCCTCAGTCTCCTCGAGTGCTGGGATTATAGGTGTGCACCAAATGCCTGGCTTGTGATGGTTGCTTTAAACAAGACATAAAAACAAGCTCTATCTAGACCAAGCAAGAAAAAAGGAGCTGATTTAGAGCAAGCCCCGGCCTTCAAGGTCCCATGAAACGAACTTATAATGGTTTTAGCTCTTCCCATTCTAAATCACCACCATACATGAGGACTTCCTTTCTGTTTGCTAAACCCTGGTGTGCATGAATTTCTTTAATCTTAGCAGTACCCTGTGAGGTGGGTACATTTTACTTGTTGGAAAAATGAGATTCAAGGACAGGGGATAACTTTGCCAATGTGATTGAAAAATAGAGGAGAATCCTCATCTCTTTCCACATTTTGTGTCTTCTCTGTTTTACACTCACAGAATGTAAGACATACTAAAATAGCAAAATCCAGGAACTTGGTTTCTCTGGGACAAAATGTCACTGAAGTCAGAAAGATCTGTGAGCTGCCCAGAATAAGGACATTTCACTTCCTACCTTTTACCCTCATGTTCATGTTACACTCCTGTATCTTGATTACATGGTTTGCAGTTGGAGAGTTTAAACAAAAAACCTTTGCCTTCTTTCTCCTACCACGCTATATTTATATTCCTCTCTTATCATCTATATGAATATTGCCCTAGGTATAAGCTCTTTGACTTGGCATGTTATATAAAACAAACCAACAAATAAATAAAAGATAATATCAGACATGTTGAAAATACCAAAGAACAAGCAGGTTTCACAAGTATAGAAGTCATAAAAATCTCTTTGCAAAGGTTATATATATATGTATTTTATTATTATTATTATTAAAAATGGCCAAATTCCATGTACAAAGTTCGTCTGACTCTAAAAATAAGATTTAAATGCTGGCTCATGGTCTCATAAATATGGGCCCAAATCTATAACCTGAAACCTTTCAGGAGGTCTGAGTTTGACTTATCTCCCTCCCAATATCTTGAAAAATTGTTCAGTATTGTACTTTCCTCTTTCATGGCTGAGTTGGCTGGGCATAAATCTGAGGATATGAGGTTTACGTAGCCAGACTCTAAAGATTATTTCTGTTCCTTTCTGGCTTACATTTTTATAAATATGGCTCACATAACAATTATGTACATATTGACGTATTTCCCTAGAATATTTGCACTTGCATTTTGGGATATGGGAGATATCAATATCTCATATCCCCTTAAATGTCACCCTGGTTGTTACAGAACATTATTTTTCACAGGTTAGTTGGCTGAAATCTTCAGAAGATTTCTCAAAGCATATGGCTTCTGACATTTAACTTGACATCCATAGAGCACAATAGTTGTACACAACTAAAACAATTTTTTAAAAAAACATATAATGTAAAAATACTGTGAAAATTTTCCTATGCCTTTCTGAAAAGTATTCAATAATTTCAATACATTTCTCAGAGAGTGCTTGATAGAAATTACTTTCTATCTTTTAAAACTTGTTCTTTAATATGTAAATAACTTCTAACCCACAAATGAAACTTTTAAGGTACTAAACAGGCATTTAATGTAAAACTAACGTGATATACTAGATACAAAGTCATTCTATGTGTCTAATAAATACATTGATTAGAAATCAAGTAGTAACATGTGACAGCTTTAGAGAGTCATAAACCAAAATTTACTGCTTGTCATGGGTTATCATGGTAGTTTAGGTCACCAAGAGTATAAGAGGTAATGAAAGTGATAATGAGGACTTGGGGTAAGTGAATACTTTTTGTTTTATTTTTATGATGCTGGGATTAAATCCAGGAGCTTGCTCATGCTAGCAGGTGTTCTACCACTGAGCTATATCCCCAGTCCTATACTTAAGTACTTTAAAAGAGAAAACTGAAAAAAAAATGTAAATGAAGCAAAGGAGGAATGGAGGGAAGAAGAAAGGAAAAGAGAACGAAGGAAGGAGGGAAAAACTCAACTGAAAAATGGCTCCTTCCTAACTCAGTCAGGTATCCTTTTTTTCTTTTTTTAATTTTTTGTTTGTCTGGGCTCTTTTTGGTACCAGGAATTGAACTCAAGACCTTGTACTTGCTAGGCAGGCACATGTGCCACTGAGCTATATCCCCAGACCAGCCAGGTTTCTTTCTAAAGAGAATAATGATCCGAGGGAAATCACTATCAGTCATGAAAGGAGTTGATTACTTGGACAAATTGAAGCAAACTATTGATGGAAGCTTCTGCCAAAACATCCCACACTGGGTCTCCTATGGAGGCCAACTGCAAGGTCAAGTTAATGGCTGGGACTTAGTGAAACCTAAAATAAGTCACAGTCTCTTCCCAGTAGCTACATAAATATCCGAGAGGTGTATGGCATAGTGAGTTTTGTCCTACTTTGGCTACTTGCTGGCATTATACTTTCAACAATTTCTTTAATCATTTCAAAGCTTCACTTTTAACACATGGAGGTGACAGACAGAACTGGGTTAGAATCCCAGGTCCATTTCTTATTCTCATATGATTTAGGGAAGTTACATAATTTCTACAAACCTAATTCTGCAATCATAAAATGTGAATAAGATCCAACAAAAGGTCAAAAAAGAATATCCTCACATCTACATAAAACTCTTGAAAATACAAACTAATCTATGGCAACAGAAAATAGATCAGTGGCTGTTTTAGGGTCTGAGAAGGTTGGAAAGAAAAACTGACAAAGGGATAGAAGAAAACTTTCATAGTGGTGGATACATCCATGATTCTGATTTGATGATGCTTTCCCAGGTATATACATATCTCAAACATATAAAATATATTAAACATTCCAGATGTTTACTGTATATCAATTATACCTTTTTAAAAAAAAGTCATAGAATTAAATGAGATCCTATGTGTAAAGTAATTCTGTATATAGAATATGACAAAAGTCAGGCTCCAGAAATACAGGTTCCTCTCTCCTGCCCTATGTGTGTCACAGGACTGTTTAAAATGGTACCATGATAGTGCGACCCTGCCTCAAAAAACTAGGGCCGGGAGTTTGGCTCAGTGGCTTAAGTGCCTGTCTGGCAGGTGTGAGGCTGTGAGTTCGATCCCTGGTGCCACAAAAAAAAATAAATAAATAAATAAAAGAGTAAAATGGTACCATGATTCATTAACACCTGCATTAGAAACAGTCCCTTCAGCAGCTTGGTGGTTTGATAAATATTTTCAGAGAAAAAAATATACAAATAACTCTGTGTCCGGGCATGGTGGCACATGCCTTTAATCCCAGCACTTGGGAGGCTGAGGTAGGTGGACTGCTGTGAGTTTGAGGCCCGGCTTGGGCTACAATGCGAGTTCAAGATCGGCCTGAGCTACATAAGTGTGACCCTGCCTCAAAAAACTAGGGCTGGGGGTTTGGCTCAGTGGCTTAAGTGCCTGTCTGTCAAGTGTGAGGTTGTGAGTTTGATCACTGGTGCCGCAAAAACAAAAAAACAAAACTCTGTGGCTTAATTAGGATACTATTTCTGTCAAATCTTCATTAGAGTCATATTTTACATTGTTGGATATAAAGTATGTAGGATTTTATGTTACTTTTTCATATGACTTATCATTAAATATCTGCATGTTGTTTATTTATTTTTATAGTACTAAGAATTGAATTCAGAGCTTCATACACACTAGGCCAGTGGCTCTACCACTGAGTGACATCCCCAGCCCTATGTGCTATTTTTAAATGACTGCCTCATGTGTGTACCCAGCATGAGTTGTGGATCTATTTTGAAGATAAAAGTGCCAGGGTTTACTGACAGATCGAATTTGGGGTGTGAGAGAAGAGGACTCAGGGATGATGCTGAGGTTTTGGCCTGAGCAATTGCAAGTCGGAAAAAGCTGACATTTTCCCAGAAGGGAAGGATGTGTGAAGGGCAGATTTAGAGGAGGCAGTGAGGAATTCAGATTTGAGGATAAGTTAAGTGTTCAACATCAAAATAGAGATGTGAAGTGGGCAGTAGACACAAGATCAAGGGGCATTTCAGCTGGAGTTAGAAATTTGGGAATCTCCAGCATAAAGATGGTATTTAAAATCCAGAGCAGGAGGAGGTCTCGGGCCAGGAGAACGGAGAACAGAAAACGTTCAAGACCTGAGTTAAGCAAGCTATATAATGCCTAGAAATCTTGGAGCTGAGGGAAAATCAGCAAAGGTGACAGAAAGGGAGTGTTAGAGAGGAGGAAGGAGATCAGAAGTGTGGTCTATTGCATACGAGAAGGTGGAAAGTGTACTTTTGCAGTTAGTGGTGGCTCTATGATTAGAGTGAGTTCACACAATGACAGCAGATAATGATTTCTCCTAAGAAGCTATACAAATGGCAATAAGCACATGAGAAGACACTCAACATCATTAGTCATCCCGGAAATGTAAATTGAAACAAGGATACACCACTTTATACCCTTGAGGATGGCTGGAATAAAAAAAAAGTGTTGGTGAGAATGTGGAGAAATTGGAAATTTCACATGCTGCTCAGGAAACGTGAAAGGGTGTAGCATTTTGGCAGTTCCTCAAAAAGTTAAACATCAAGTTACCATGTGATTCAGCAATTTAACTCCCAGAAATATACCCAGAAGAAATGAAAACATATGTCCACACATGAATTTCACAGCAACATTATTCATAATAGCCAAAAACTGGGAAAAAACAAATGCCTAGTTGTTAGCAAAAAATGATGAGACATGGAAAAAAAACAAGAAAGTATGATGCATACGTGGGAAGAAAGCAATCTACAAAATGTTCCAGAAGAATTCCAGGTGTTGGATTTACTAGAGAAGGACTTTAAATCAAGTATTTTTAATGGTGTCAAAGAATTAAAGAAAACTATTTCTAAACAACCAAAGAAAGTTTGAGAATGAGGTCTCCCTTAATAGAAAATGTCACTGAAGAGACAAATTATATAATTAAGCAAAGACGTTTTGGAGCTACAAAGTGTAATAACTGAAACGTGCCTCCCCTGCAAACCAGAGATTACTCTCTCTCTCCAGGGTTTGTAGTTATTGTGTGCTTAGCGACTTTTCAGAACAAATTCTTTAACTATGTTCTTTATTGCATATGGCCTTGAAGTCTCTACTTCGTCAACTTATAATCGGATAAAGATTTTGGGGGGCTAGGGTGCAGTTTAGTGGTAGAGCACTTATCTAGCATTGCAAGGTCCTGAGTTGGATTCTCAGTACTTGTGGGTAAGAAAGAAAGAGAGAGTAAAGAGGAAGAAGAGAGAGAGAAAGAGAGAGAGAAAGGGGAAGGACGGGGAGGGGAGAATAAGGGAAGGGTTTTTAAAAGAAAAGAAGAGAGAAGACAGCCTTCCGGGGGCCTGCGTGACCAGCGTGGACCCCAGGAGGAGAAAGAAATGGGCTTCTTGGGAGCCCGCCCAGCCAGGCCTGAGTGCCTCCAACCAGGACACAAGTAAAACAGCCTTCCGGGGGGCCTGCATGACCTGCGTGGACTCCAGCAAGGGAAACATGCGCCGCCCCCGCCGCCCCTGTAAAGCAACCTGCTCCTTCAGAGGTCTGGCTACATTGATAGCAACTAAGGTACATAAAACAACCAAATGCTAGTATTGTTTTGTTAACTTTGCAGGCCTGGGGCTGGCAACCTGAGCATCTCTTTGGAAGATGTCAGTGTGCAATGTAGCAAAAGTGGGGGACTGTCTTCTGTTTTGTCTTGGAGGCCCAATATTGTTCTCGTTGTTTTGCTTTATTCTGATTTTTTTTGGCCTTATTTTATACTCTGTTTTTATTGGTTTTATTGTGTTTTTTTGTTTTGTTTTGTTTTGATTTGATTTTTCTGTATCTGTTGGAAGGGTCAACTGTTCTGAAAATAACAAGATGTACTTGGTGGCTGTTGTTTTCATAGTATCTTTCTTAGAAGTTCAGTACCAGTTTTACTGCTTTGTTTTGATTGACTTTGTTCTGTTATGTTTTGTTGGATTTTACTATCTTTAAAATAAAAAAAAATAAAAGAAGAGGTTTCTTAATGACCAGGAGCCAATACATTTCTGTAAAGGGCCTCTGAGTGTATGCTGAGAAATAACAACAAAACCATCTAACCTTTAATCCCAGCACTCAGGAGGCTGAGGTACGAGGAGTGTTGTGAGTTTGAGGCCCGCTTGGGCTACAATGCGAGCGCAAGGCTGGCCTGAGCTACATAGTGTGATCCTGCCTCAAAAAGCTAGGGCTGGGAGTTTGGCTCAGTGGCTGAAGCGCCTGTCTAGCAGGTGTGAGGCTGTGAGTTCGAACCCCAGTGCCGCAAAACAACAAAAAAAAACAACAAAAAAAATCTTAACTTGCCAGACATGGTGGCACATGCCTGTAATACCAGCACTTGAGAGACTGAGGCAGCAGGATCACTGTGAGTTTGAGGCCAGCCTGGGCTACACAGTGAGTTCAAAGACAGCCTGGACTATGTTGTGAGACCCTGTCTCAAAAACAAACAAACAAAACCATCTTAACTCTCCCTTTCTGCTTTTGCAGAGCCTCTGGAGCTGAAAGCTTAGAGATTTCTCACATTTTTTCTGAGCATGAACACAGCTACACACATGTACATGACTTTCTAGGCTTCTGAAATATGCCATATCTTTTTTAAGAAGCCCCCACAGAAATGTCATTCTGCAGCTTTTATGTTTTAAACTTTTTGGGCAGTCCAATGTTTGCTACAGCTGTCAACCTTGCCTCAGACAGACACAACTTGGTGACAATGATGATGACGATTTTGGTCCTGGGGATTAAACCGAGGGCTTTGCACATGCTGAACACATACTGTGCCACTAAGCTACACCCCTAGATGGACAGACGTAATTTTTAACCATTCCTATTAATATGTTTGATAAACACTCCTGGCCCTGTGAAAGAGGCTTTTAGTGCTGAGTGATCTCTCCCTCAGCTCAAAGATAGATAAGACTTTCAAGTGTGGTCTTACAGGAAATCAGAAATTTACTTACTCTTATGAAGGAATAAATTTGGGGGGATCCTTAGTCTGCTATTTCCTTGATGTCACCCAGTAGTCAGTGGTATGTATGTATGTATGTATGCATGTATTTATTGTTTAGTCTTTTTGAGACAGGGTTTCAATGTGCAGTTCAGGCTGGTCTTGAACTCACTTTGTAGCCCAGACTGGTCTCAAACTCTCAGTGATTCTCTTGCTTCAGTCTCCCAAGTGCTGGGATTACAGGCATGTACCATCACATCTGGCAAGTAGTCACTGTTTTATCTTTGGGGGAATACTTTATGCAATGTGGGAAACTGCCAAGTTGCACTCTCCTGAGAAACCAAACCTCTTGTCTCGATCTTTACCTGACCTTTCCTTCAATCTTATTCAGTGAGATACGTAGTACTGGCTACACTGAACCAGAAGTTCCCTTAATTGACCAGAAGTATGTAATCAAGTCTGGCCAAGATTTCAGTGTGTTTCAATGCAGCACACAGGTTGGAATGTCCTGCTGATGGCTGGAGTGAGGGATCAAGCAAGAGCCTGTGACATTCCAGGACTAAGACATGAGATAACATCTCAGTTGAGACCATGTGACTAAAAAATAATTATACCTTCCTGGCAGTAAAGGTCCCAGACTTGCATACATTAAGCTATCTGTTGCACTGCTGATTGGAGAGCCTTTGTGCCTGGTACAATATTGCCGTATTTCTCCTTATAACCAATGTTTGCAATGTTTCTCTTCCCCAGAAACCAACTTTAAGTAGAAATCTTGTTTATTACATCCTAAAGACATAAAAACAGACTAAAACGTGATTTAGAAAGTAGGGTAGCCCCCTTTTATTTATTTTTTCTATGTATGCAAACTTATGAGAAAATTTAATTTAAAAGTCACAGTAAGAATTTAACAGAAAAAATAATGGTAAAATGCCACAATTATAACAACATACTGTAATAAAAGTTATGTATGTTCTTTCTCTCTAAAGAATGTAAGACAGTTTTCTTTCACTGAGGACAGTGCATACTGCTAGCCATCCTGCACACAAGTTGACTGGGAAGAGCCTGATTAAAAAAGATCTAGTGTTTCTGCCTGAACTACAAAGTGCAACCATGTCTCAAAAAAAATAGGGCCAGGAGTTTAGTTCAGTGGCTTAAGTGTCTGCCTGGCAGGCACAAGGTTGTGAGTTCAATCCCTGGTAAGAGATCTAGTGTTTCTATGTTTATGAAATATGCATGTTTTCTATACTTAAACATTTTTAAAAAGAGAAGTGTACATGTAATGTACCCATCCTGCCAAAGGAGTTCTTAAATTAATAATTTATCATAAAGATGATGAAGTTTTAAAAATCTAGGAAACATGTTCTATGTCTTAGGTCTGTCATTTGCCATCTTCACTCCCAATCTGGTCTAGCATACTGCCCAGAACATAGTAGGTGCTCAAAATTACTTGTTGAATGAATATATGAAGGTGAAAATCAACAAGAATTTGCACTTTCTTCCCTCACATTTATCTTGTTCTTCC
>RJWM01027983.1:0-26123 GCA_004363535.1 Dasyprocta punctata | reverse complement strand
GATCCCGGCTCTGGTACACTGTACCTGTGCGAAGAGGCCCAGTGATCCATCAGAAAGTCAAAGAAATAGTAACTGTAAAATGTGAAATTGTCTTCATGTTCTGGGAAGCAGGCCTCAGTCCACGGAGCGGGAAGAACAGATGGACCACAAAGGCAGGGCATCACCTCCGGTTCCTCACTTCCTCCTGGAGGACATCACTGTGGGGACATCGCCTGCCAACCAAAGTCACCGCCATGACAGCCTCTGTCTCCTGAGCCTTTTGTGTTACAAGAACTCACCTTTGTAAACCTCTCAGAATTCACCCCCTCATTTTTTTTTCTGAGGAAGGCGAATGGAAAGAACCTCATTCATGCTCTTGTCCTTTTTGGGGGGCTGTTGGAGGTGCCATCTAGGGCCCCCCATATGCAAAGCACATAGTGCACCACTGAGCCACACCCCGGCCCCTGTCCTGCACTTCCCGATACCACGCAGGCTCACGTAGGGTCCCTATCGCCCTGTGCCCTGGAGGAAGCCACACACACACCTTTTCCTGTGTGCTCAGAAATACGACTGCACCAGCCAGAAAAATGAACCGTGTTTTATTAAGAAGTTGTACACACTTGGAAACACCCCAAATGATCTAGAAATGTGTAAAGCGACAAGAAAGAGTCCTTTTCTCTCTCTCACTGCCCAGAGGCAGCTACCACCAAAAATGTATAATCTTCTGGAAGAATCGTAACGAATGCTCAAACTTAAATGTAAACTTTTAAAACGGTTGAACAGATAGTGAATCTGTAGAGCCGAAAAACAGCAAAGGCAAACCATAGAAAGGCTCTCCCGGCCCCGCTCTTTCCAAGTTACCCGCTCTGGTCCACGGAGAATCATTCTTAGTTTCTTGTGCATCCCTTCAGATTTTTCTCTCTGAAAATAAGAAGCCAGTGTATGGGTGCATTCTTAGTTTGCTACTTTTTACATGAAACGGACATTTCTTCCTCACTACTCTTAATTAAGCAGCCTTTCATGGTTGTGCAGGGATATGACTTCGTCATTGCTTTTCTTTTTTTTCTTTTCTTTTCTTTCTTTTTTTTGGTGGCACCAGGGATCAAACTCACAACCTCACGCCTTTCAGGCGGGCATGTAAGGCACTGAGCCAAACTCGCAGACCTAGTTTTTTGAGGCAGGGTCGCACTATGTAGCTCAGGCCGGCCTTGTGCTCCCGTTGTAGCCTAAGCTGGCCTCGAACTCACAACGCTCCACGTGTGCCACCACGCCTGGCTTCGTCATTGCTTTTCATATTTCTTTTCTTCTGAATGAAGTTGAGCATCGCTTAATATGTTTAAAATGTATTTGTATGTCTCTTCCTGTGACTGTTTCTTCACATTCTTTACCTATTTTTCAATTACAATTTGTCTTTGCCTTCTCAATTTCAGTTTTTTGGTTTTTTGTTTTGTTTTGTTTTGTTTTGTTTTTTTGGTACCGGGAATTGAACTCACGATCTCACGCTTGCCAGGCAGGCACTGTGCTGCTGCGTTATACTCCTGGCCCTGCCTTCCCAATTTCTACAGGCCCTTTATAGATTAGGGAGGCTGCCTTTTTGGCTGTGATGGAAGTTGCACATTTTTGGGGTCTAATTTATCTTTTGACTTTGATACCGTAAGGTTGTTGTCATTATGCATTATTTTTTCAGCATATAACATTTTTTTGTAACTGAATTTATCATTAAAAACATTTTTTATTTTGACTTGTGGCTTTTGAATGGTAACTAGAAAGGGCTTCTCTACTCCATGGTGATTTTTTTCACAGTTTATTTTTCTTTCATCACAAAGGTTATTGAATTCAGGTACCAACAGTGTTGATGCTATGACTTAGGACTTTCCTTCTCAGACTCGTAAGTATGAGGACTCTATGAGTGGAGTCCTAGCATCAAGCCATCCTTTCATTCCAGGGATGAATTCGCTTAGTCACGTCATCGCGTGATTTCTTTAAGGTACTACTGCTAGTTGCCGCTCGACCATGTTTTATTTACACATTTTGTGCCTTCTTTGGCTTTGCCTCAGTTTACATAAGAGATACATCTTCCTTCTTCCCACTGTCACATTGTCGGTGGTAGTCTAATTCCCCGGGTAGCGTAGTCCTTGACATGAGAGGAGACCGGGGCACGGCCTCCGGGGTTTTGGGAGAGGGAGGAGGATGCGGAGGGGTCTGAGGCCGGCTCACAGTGGCTCCTGCTGGTCCGATTTTAGCACCTGGGCTCTGCTTCCTGAGACAGAAGCAGCCTCTGCGGCTCCTGACCTGAGCTATGCTCACCCCATGGTCACCGGGGAAGCATTGAGCTTTGCCCAGATGCTGGCGAGTTAAACAGCAACCACCGCACGTCCGGGAGTCTGGCTGCCTGCTCAAAGCGATGCCCGAGGCTGGATTTTCCCCTTGCTCCCCGCCGAGCGGGTTCATCCCGAAGTATCTGGTTTTGGATTCTTTGCTTTAGAGGGGGTGAGGGCCACGGGCCTTCCTGTCGGACAGCGCCTGCTGTAATCGCTCCAGGGGTTTTGCTGGCTGCGGGAGCTCAAAGGATCTACCCGAGCAGGTCAGAAGTGTCGGGGGACTTCACAAGCCCAGAGCAGCCTCCGGCAGTGACCATGGACTTGGAGGACCAGGATGCTGCCCACGATGGCGGCTTGCTTGACACTGTGCCCTTCTGACTCCCTTCTGTCCCCTGCTCCACGGCCCCTACCAGCACCTCCTGGGATTTGACCCCTAAATAAACTATGTGCATTCACATTTTGACTCGCATAGGCTTTGGGGGACCATAACTGAGCTGGGGTGTCTCAAGCCTCTTTGCTGAGACCCCAGGTGAATCGGTGACCTGCCCAGCCCAGTTCAGTATACCATGGAGGTAGCTGACCAATGGGGAAGTCGGTCTCAGTCAGATTCACCCTCCGGCCAGGTCTGACAACTGGTGCATCCAGAGGTCAGCAGGCGTCATGCGCAAGCCCACTCTGCACTCCCTCCAGCAGGAGCCCGCACACGTCACCCATAGACTGCAGGGACCCAGGGTGCAGATCTAGAGATGTAGGGTGCTGAGTTGTGACTCCACCTCTCGTTTTGCTGCAGAAGAAAAGAACCTCAGAGATGGGAAGTGCTTACCCCAGAGATGGGCCAGGGTGATGGAGCAGGGGTTAGAATCTAAGTGTCCCAATTTTGGGGTCCCGTGTTCCCTCAGTGCTGCCTGAGGCCCTGGAGTTCAGGGCCTTGGGTCACCCCTGGTCCAGCCCGGTCTGCCCCACACCCAGGTGTTAACAGACTCATTCTCCGCATGTGTCTAAGAAGGTTTGGGATTACAATCTCATCAAATGTTGAACCAGAAGGGATGGTGGCCCCCTAAAAAATCCTCACCCTAGTCGCCAGGATCTGTAATGGAATCTTGTTTGGAAAGAAGCTTTGCAGATGTAGTTAAGATCTCAAGATGAGATTACCTAGGTCATCCCCATGGGCCCCAAATCCAGTGATAGGTGAATCAAGAAGGAAGTATGTCTGATATCAAAGGATGTAAAACGTCACCCAGTCTGTCATGTGCTGTTAGCTGAACCCCCATGCCA
This sequence comes from Dasyprocta punctata, assembly GCA_004363535.1. Lineage (NCBI taxonomy): Eukaryota > Metazoa > Chordata > Mammalia > Rodentia > Dasyproctidae > Dasyprocta > Dasyprocta punctata. The sequence continues at coordinate 22,548 of RJWM01027983.1, read as the reverse complement.
GGGCACAAAGGTGGAAGACACCCCTGGGGAGCACAGGAAAGGTCGAGAGGGCACAGGTTTGACAGTAAAGGAGGGAAGCTGAGAATAGGTATTCCTGGAAGATGAACAGCATGTGCAAAGGTCCCGAGGCTGGCCCAGGATAGATGGGAGAAGTGAGTCTGAGTACTAGGTGAAGGTCTGGGGCCAGAGATCAGCATGGGGATGGACTCAGGGAAGCAGGAAAAAAACAGAAAGAGGCTTTGGCCTGCACTGGGCACAGACAGGGGAACGGTGAGGAAAGTCTGCAGTTTTTTTTTTGTTGTTTTTGTTGTTGTTTTTTTTTTGTTTGTTTGTTTTTTGTTTTTTTGAGACAAGACTTTGCTATGCAGTTCAAACTGGGTTTTAGCTCACTTTGTAGCCCAGGCTGGTCTCGAACTTGAAACAATCCTCCTGCCTCAGTTTCCTGAGTGCTGGGATTATAGATGTGCACCACGACACCAGGCTGGAGTCCATATGTATTGAAGAGCTGACTCAACACAAACTGCTCATCAAGTGACCTTGGCCCCAGCCGAGTGTTCTCAGAATAGGTTTCATAATGCAAAATTCCTTTGAAGACTGTGACGATCTATCTAGGTTCAGGACTTTGGAGCTTCTATTTTTGGTGAGTGGGCAGTGTCCTGGTCGCATGCTGGACTCACCCGTAAGCCTGGTAACCACGGGTCAGCACCTCCTCAACACTACACGCTTCATTCCTAACGGGGCGCTCGGCCCAGGCGTAGACTGAACATCGCAGCCTCTCTGTCACCTGGGATCCTGCCCTTAAGAAACCCACACGGTAAAGTCACCCAAGACACAGCAAGGCTCAGGGCCCTGGTTCCAGGCTCCCGAGGCCGTTAACCTGGGTTCCCGGGGGACGAGGCGGACTCAGGATTCAAGTATTTGTTTACCTCACCTTCCTTCCCAAATCTAGGGAGATAGTCTGGACACTTTAAAGCAGTGCAGGAAAAGACTGTGCAAATCATGGAACCCACATGGAACCCACACACCTAGAGACCTGCAGCCCCAGGCAGGGGGGGAAGGGGAACTTAGAAGCCATGGTCTTTCCTGGGAGAAGCAAAGCCCTCAGTGAGCAGTGGCAGGGGTCGTGCAGGCTGGGGCTCGGGGTGACTGCTAGAAGGGGCACATACAGGTCAGCTCTGAAGCTGGTGTCTGTCCAAAAAGCCCAAACCGGGTGCTGGGGCCAGAAAAAAAAAAGGTGGTCCTTGCTATGGTTTGAAGGTATCCCCCAAAGTTCACGAACTCGATACTTAACTGCCAAATTCATGTGCATTTGGGGGGGCTCCGGGAGGACCTCAGGGTTAGATGTGGTTTTGCAGGTGGGGCCTCGAGGTGGGCTGAGTGGCTAAGAAGAGGAAGCAGAGAGAAGCGGGCGCCCTGCTGGGTCTGGATGTGTGATTCCCCGCCTGTGTTCTGATGAGGCCGGAATGCATCTTGGGACACCAGCGCCCTGACAGTGAACTTCGCAACCTCTAAACTGTGATAAGTAGATTTCTCTTCTCTAAAAACTACTCAGCTTGTAGCCAACTCCCCACCCAGTGCTGGGGTTGATAGTCTCTGGTGTTGTGTTGCAGCAACAGAAAACAGACTGAGACAGTACCACAGGCCTCCGAAGGCTCCCACAGGGAAGTGGAACCCTTGAGTAGAAAAGCAGGCCCGCAAGCTCCTCCTTGCAACAGCTCTCTCCCACCGCCCCCATGGCCCGTGGCCACAGCCAGGGACTTCACCACCAGGGCTGTCACTGCGGCTAGCACCACAGGAGGTCCCACACGACCCGAAGACAGCCCAGCAATTTTGGCCACACTCCTTCATCTTCAAGTGTCTATAGAGCATAAGGAACACCAAAAATACACGGCACTCCGCAGCACGGAAAGAGAGACTGCAAATGCTACCAACAGAAGAACCAGCTCAAGAAGTAGGTGAGGCAATGCAGTAAGCAAAAGAAAAGGGTAAAATAGCTATTGTTTATATTTTTGGAGACATTCAGGAGGGTATCTATTTTTTAAACAATATGCATCTGGAAGAAAAATAAGGAAACATCCTCGGTTTTGGAAATCACAAACCTGACTGGCAGATTCTGAAAGTATCAATTTACAGAAAGGATCAAACATCTTAATATTAAAACAGAAACATTAAATCTGCTGAAAGATAGAGGAGGTAAAACTCTTGAAGACATTGGTGTAGGCAAAGACTTTATGAACAAAACCTCGATTGCACAGGAACTATCACAAAGAATCAACAACTGGGATCTCACCCTACTGAAAAGCTTTTGCACAGCAAGAGAAACCACCAACAGAGTGAAGAGACAACCCACAGTGTGGGAGAAAATGTTTGCCAGCTGTACCTTAGACAAAGGATTGCTATTGAGAACGTATAAAAAACTCCAAAAAAAAAAAAAAAACCAAAAAAACCCAAAATCAGTCCTCCCAGATTAAAGACCCAATCCAAAAATGGGCATCTGAAATGAACACACATTTTTCAGATGAAGAAATACAAACAGCAAATACATATGTGAAAAAAATATTCAGTATCACTGGTCATTCGAGAGATGTAAATTCAAACAACACTGAGATTCCACTTCACCTCAGGAAGAATGGCTACTATCAAAAATCAAGCAATAACAAATGCTGGAGGGGCTGTGGAGAAAAAGGAACCCTTCTCCACTGCTGGTGGGAATGCAGGCTGGTGCAACCACTGTGGAAATCAGTGTGGAGAGTCCTCAAAAATCTAGGACTACAGGTCCCATTCGAGTCAGTTATTCCCCTGCTGGGTATCTTCCCAAAAGAATTAAAAACACAGAGTCTTTGGCAACCCACTCAGGACCCCTTTGGTCTCTCTTTCAGACAGAAGCTTTCTTTCTCTCAATAAATATTTCTGTTTGTAAAAAAAAAAAGAATTAAAAACAAAAACATACCATAGTAGTGTATGTGCACCCATGTTTATAGCAGCTGAATTTGTAATAGCCAGATCTTGGAAACAACCTAAAGGCCAGTTGACTCAGGAACAGATACAGGTGTGGTATTTTTATACAATGGAGTACTACTCAGCCATAAAGGATAAATTGGAGACTTTTTTTTTTTTTTTTTTTTTTGGTACTGGAGATCAAACTCACGACCCCAAGCTTGCCATCTGCTGAGCTAAATCCCTGGGCCTAAACTGGAGACTTCTATAGGTAAAGGGATGCAACTTGAAACCATACTACCAATTTCTGTGGGTTCACTAAAGAGAAAAAGTTGTGCTGGTATTGTTCAGACAATTGTAAACAGATGTCTTGTGCTCTGGGTGAATGATTTGGGGATGAAAATCCTCAGTGTATGTACCATTGTTGCCCCCTGATTGACATGTTTTGAAATTTTGTTTTAGTTTTTTTTTTTCTTTTTCTCCTTGAAATAAAATGAATTTGGAAAAAACAAATGCAAGTATTGATTCATGCGTTGAACAATATAGTGGATCCCCTGACCCGGATACTCAGGGTAAGGGAGCTTCCCAAAGACAGCACATAGAACAGAGGGACAGAAAATACGGGAGAAAAAATACAGAAGTGAAAGTTAGATGGTTTCAACATCTATTGAAGTCGGAGAAAATAGCAAGCAGGGAGGTTGAAATAATAGAAAAAGTAAGAAAAGAAAATACCTCTGAGTAGAAAAATCCAGAAACTTTTGTTCTGCAAGGTCCCAGTGATGACTGAGCAGGCCTCGAGCAAAAAGTTGATACACACCTGGCGAAAAGAAGTCCGAGGAGAGAGGTGGATTTGCATAGTGAGTTCCCACCAGGACTCTCACAATTTATAGGGAGGCGACTTTGGCCTCCACTTATGCACTCATTCGTTACCACAATCAGCAAAACTTTACTGAGCTGGGTGCTCTAGCAATGACTATGGCTGCAAACCTGAGTAAAACAGTCCCGGTCCCCAACCTCGCAGGGTTGAGTGAGGCAGGAGGAGACCAGAAAACAGCCAGCTCCCGCCAGGGCTGCACAGCACGGAGGTCCGGGACACGTAATCAGCAGCCGGGCTGCCCGGGGGGATATGGGTCTATTCTTACCAAGCCAATGGCTTCTGTCCGCCTGGTCCCCTTCTGTGCACCATGTTTCAGCGTGCTTCCTGGGTCACAGGCTGGTTTGAGGCGGTCAGGAAAGCGCCCACCACTGGACACAGGCAGAACTCAGAGATGCCGCGGCTTTCTTCCCGACCATGGCCACAGAGCGAGTGTCCCCACAAAGGGAGTCCTGGGTGTTTCTAGTTTCTCGTACACAGAAAAGTTATTTTTGCATTACATTGTGGTCTAGTGCAACAAGATTGTGTCTAAAAAAATGCATATACCTTAATTTAAAGATACTTCACTGTTAAGAAACGCTAGTGATCACCCAGTCTTAAAAACTGGAGCCCCCATAGACTGGCTGGATGGAGGGTTACTACAAATCTTCAATTTATTAAAAAAAAAAAAAAACAGCATCTGCAAAGCGCAATGAAGCAAAGTGCAGGAAAAGCAGGTGTGCCTGTGGGTGAGTATTTGATAAATGCAGGAAGACAGTGATGAATGCTCAAGATCTGGCACAAGGAGTTTAAAAAATACCTGACACTCGGTGGGAAGCTGCCGGCTGGGTCCGGGCACCGCCTCGGTCCTGGGCTCAGCTCTGTGGGCGCCGGTGCCACCTCCCTGCGCGAGGGCCTCCATTGTCCACTCGACCCCCCTGGGGTACTTCAGGCTGCTGCTTGGGGCCCTCAGCCTGTCACAAGCTGTCTGGGTGATGCTGACGAGGACCACAGTGTCACCTGTGCCTGCAGGAAGCTGCCTGACACAGTAGATATTTCACATTTTATTAGGTAGCCTTGTTCACCCCTCAGCTGATTTCTTTTCTGCGCATCACAATTCTGCAGCCTCCAAAGCCATGGCCAGGGCGGCTCGAGGGCAGGAGCATCTGGCCGAAGGGTGGCAGGGAAGCGACCTGTGACCTGGGCTGAGACTGGGAGTTCAGGGCTGCCCTCAGGGGTGTGGGGCACGAGGAGGTTTGAATCCAGGTCTCCGCATGGTCCCCAGGAGGACACAAACAGAGTTCATTAGACGATTCTCTTCTCTTGTATGCTTCCGCTTGCTGTCTTTCCCGACTTCAGGAAAGAGGAATCTAGAAAATAGACGTTCCTCGTGAGGTGTCAGCCCACATATGGGACCTGCAGCCCTGAACCCAGCTCCAGGGGGACACCCCCGTGCATTTGTGACCCGAGGTGGCCTTGGGTCACTGACTTTGCCGTCCCCTCCGCCCTTGCCCACTGCCCTCCCTAGCAGGCTGGCTGAGGCCTCCTGCCGCCCACAGCACTGAACAAGCCTGGGCCGGGGGCCTGGGGACAGTGGGACCCCAGAGCCTCTTGGAGACCAAGGACACGGCCTCACAGCACAGGGGCACTCGAGCTTCTGTTCCTCCCCTTTCCCTGGGACTGTGCCACTAGGGCCTTGTCCCTGGGTGTCGCTGTCAGCCACCCTCTCTGTCCTAGGACTTCACGGTCCGTGCTCTGGTCCTCTGCGGACCCTGGGTGCGCAGGGCTGGGGAAGGCTTGTGCCTCAGAGGACGAGAAAAGCCCCAAGCTGGGCTTGTGGGGGGAACAGCAGCCAGGCTCTGAGGGGAGCGCAAATCTGGCCGCTCCCCGCCTCCACGCCGAGGGCAGACATTCCCCAGGCGACAGCCTGGCCAGAGGTCTGCGGTGAGGCTCAGAAAAGTGCCTTGGAAAGGGCCTGCGGGGACAGAACGGCAGGTTGGCGCTTGCGATGGAAAGGGTGAGGGCTACGAAGCCGGGACAGCGGGGGGCATTCACAGCACATCCCAGGCCGGCCGGCCGGGCTCAGACCCCAGCCCTGCCACTGACTAAGCGTGACCCTGGGGTTTTCAGCAGCTTTGCCATGCCTCAGTTTCCTCATCTGTACAACTGGGATAGCAGGCTGATTCTAGCCTGTGGACGAGAGGTTTCCCAAACCCTCTCTGGCCATGTTCAAGGCATCAGAAAAGCCCAGGAACAGGACACAGAGACAAAATAATGAGGCTCTGGCTCAGCAGGGCTTGACCGGCATGGCCCAGCCTATGAGCACGCTTCTGCCCATCACAGGGCTTGAGACCTCTCTCCAGGTGCCAAGTCCTTCATGCTGTTATTTACTTCATCTTTGTTTCATCTGCTGACTTCTAAAGAATGCACCTTCTACAGAAAGCAGATAGCAGCTACCAACTACAGAGCCGACATTGCTCGGCACAAATAAAAGGAAACTAAGAGCACATCTGCGGAAACAGGATGGACAGGCCCGCCCACCCTGGCTCACCAAGGGCTCTCTCCCTCTCTTTTTTTTCCCTCTGCAGTTCCTGGGGTTCAAATGCAGGGCCTCACATGTGCTGAGCACACACTTCACCACTTAGTCCCAAGGCCCTTTGTTCTTAAGAACAAAACTTGCCTGGCATTAAGGTACACCTGTAATCCCAGCTACCCGGGAGGCTGAGGCAGGAAGATCACAAATTCAAGTCCAGTCTGGGAAATTCAGTGACAGCCTATCTCAAGCCAGTCATGGCGGTACATGCCTGTAATCCCAGTGTCACTGGACAAGGTCTGAGGAGGTCCCCCCCAAAGAGAAAGGAATCTCAATTTGCTCCCCTTGGGGAATAGGCAGTAGGTTTGCTGACCACCATCACAGAAAAGAACTTCGGACTCAGATGCATAGGCAGGTTTATTATGCAGAGTATCTTGGTTATTTTTTTCTGGTTGCTGAGAAAATACCGGACACCCAAAGTTAAGAGGAAATGCTTATTTAGCTCACAGTTTGTGTAAGTTTCAGTGCACAATTGGCTGGCTCCAAGGCAGGGTGGCTTCACAGAGGAGAGCAATTCATGGTGGAAGAAGACAGCAAAAGCAACAAGAGAGCTTGACAAGCGTCTTTCCATCCCTTATATTGTATCCAGTCTACCAGGATTGGGGTGGTGCCAATCCAACCAATGGACTGATCCAGCAATCACCCACTCTTAACCCCAGCATTGCACTATGAATCAATTACACACTCTAGATTCAGCCACCCCAGAAAAAATGCTAGGACCATCGGAGGCTTTGGAGGGATATCTAGACACAAACCATAATGATACAAGCAAAAGAAACTCCCAACTTGCAAGATGCCCAAAACACTGAGTTCGTGTTCTCTAAAACCGATGAATGAATTCTAGGAAAAACAGAGGTTAAGACTAGGAAGAATTTATTGAAATGAAGAAAAGCTTCTGTCTTAGAGACAGAAGAAAGCCTGGCGAGGAGGGTTCAAGGTGGGACAACAGTATAGTTAACTAGTAAGATTGTAAGTATAGTTGCCTAGGTAACATTGATTCAATGGGGCTCAAACTGGGAAGCAAGTCATGTAGCAAGCATACAAGGACCCAACAAGGACTTCCCTGGAAGGGTTGGGATGAAGAGATTTGGTCCTCCACCCCAAGGTGACCGATGCCTGTTTAGAATATTGATCACTCCGCTCATCCCCAGGGGAAGTACCTGGGTGAGCTGTTCCTCTTCTCTTGTAGCACGGCCTTCAGTGAAAGCACCTCCAGTCACAGCTGTCTGCTCCACTGACCTTTTGAGGACCCAGCCCTATCTGGCCGCCTATGAGATTTCTAAATAACTTAGCTCTCTGTAATATTAACAGAGCTGGGCAGAGGAGGCAACTAGGAAGGCCTCCAGCTAGAGTAGCCGGAGGGGCCCACTCTGATGCAGGGGTTCAGCCTGGTCACTCACAGAGACCCTGGGATCAGCTGAGCTGGCCAGCACTGGGGTCATTGTCTCCGCCCTGCTTTGATTGCTCTGGAGGAATCCCACGGCCTGCCGGCTACTTGGCTCTCCGGTGGACGGCTGTCCTTGTTGAGGGAGGGTGTCAGTTCCTATCTAGATCATTGCTCCTGCATGGTGGGGGGCGATCTGATCGTGGGGTGCTCTGCAGGCTCTGCTCCTCTGGGAATCTGGGGGTGGTAGGTTTGAAGTCTTCTTCACGCTGCACCGAGGAGTGTGGGGCTGGATGTTGTCAAAGCCGACAGTCGAGAGACCCTGAGAGTAACTTCAGTGACCCTTTGCGCTCTCAGTCTTGAAAGAGGATGAGATAAACTGGATGAAGCTAGGGCTCGCAAGCTGTGTGACACGGACACTGCCAAGTGATTTGTACGCCAGTGGGCAGAGCTGAGCAGGGGTCCAGAGTGTGAAGGAAACGCTGTCATCAGGGTTTGCAAGGGAGTAGATTTAATACAGGACGCAATTTATAGAATTATTTTGTAATAGTCACCCAAGAAGTCCAATTCAGAATGTTGGGGCATTCATCTACCTAATGTCTATTAGGAAGAAATGCATTCATGAGATGGTAAATTTATAGATATTTCATGATCAATTAGAGGCCTCTGACCAAGTTGCTGTTCTGCTCTTTCTGCTAAATTCAATCAACCCTGACAGCATCCACAGCCCAGCTGCAGATGAACACTAAGGCAGAGTCATTGTACCTTAAAGCACCCTGGGCTGATTCGTGCCCATTCAGTAAAGGACCTTTCTCCTGAACACTTCTGTATTATGGTAACGCCCTTAACTGTGCTCATACAGTAAGAGCCCCCTCCCCTGGTTCCTGGAGTGTTTCTATTGTTTCAAGACTAGCCTGTCTGCCAATATATGATTCAATGTACGTAACCAATCGTGTAATGTCACTTGCTTCGTACCTCCCCCTTCTAATACTATGTAGACTAAACTCCTTCCTGATTCGGGGCGGTTGCTTGCGAGGAATTATCCTTGCAACAGTCCACTGGCGTGAACTCCAACAGTCCGCTGGTGTAAAGATTAAATGCTCTTAGCCGGGCGTGGTGGCACACGCCTTTAATCCCAGCACAGGGGAGGCTGAGGCAAGGGGATCGTTGTGAGTTCGAGATCAGCCTGGGCTACAAAGTGAGTTCAAGGCCAGCCTGAACTGTATTGTGAGACCCTGTCTCAAAAAATAGGCACAAGGTTGTGAGTTTGATCCCCGGTACTAAAAAAAAAAAAAAAAAAAGATTAAATGCTGCCTTCTTATCTCCTCGATGCAGAGTCTTCCTTTTGGCTTGGCTTGGCTTGGGAAATGTCCCGCAACAAGAAGAGCACAGGAGATCTGTCCATGCACTAGAGACCCAAAGCATACCGCTGAGGGCCTAGAGCCCACGACAATGTCTCGTGCAAGTCTGTATCAAGGAACCGCACTGGGAAGGCTCAAAGGTCAGCAGTGGGAGCTAGAAAGTCTGTGCCAGTAGGCTGAGGGATCTGCACCGGAGCCAGGAAGTGAGGCTCAAAATAAGGACCAGGGCTCCCCTGAAAAGAACCAGGGCCATCCTCAGCGACAGTGAGGACCCGCGCTCCCCCCTCCCCGATAATGAGAACGGCTGAGTTCATATCAGGAAGCCCGTGTGACGAGCGTCTCCAGGAGAATCAACAGCACAACATCCTCCCCTCCTCCTTTTATGCTGTTGGCACCAATCCTCGGGTGGGCCTTCCACCCAGAACCACGCTGATTCGGTTCTGCTGGGTGTTACAAGTTGACTATTAGTTAATCCACCACAGGTGGAGACAGAACTTAAGTTTTCTTGTCTTCTTTCTACTTACCTTTATTTCTTTTATCCTCACTCTGAAAGGCTGAGGCAGGAGGATCACAAGTTCCAGCCCAGCCTGGGCAACTTAGGGACTTAGTGAGAGCCTGTTTTAAAATAAAAAAGGCCAGGGATTAGTTGAGTGCGAAGGCCTTGGGTCCAATCCCCAATAGTCCCCCATGAGGTCGAGACCTGCTTAAGTTAATGGGGGGCTGACAGAACTGCAGGGGAATAGACTTCCTGCCATGCGAAGGCACGTTTAAGGGTGCCGAGAACCAGCCCAGTCCTATCCTGGGGACTCCCACCTGGCAGCCGGGAGGGCACTGCGACCAGCTGATGACTCTCACTGGCTGGGGAGGCCTTTACCCTCTCCTGAGCAGGGAACCTGAGGGGCCGCCTGAGGCCTTTGGCCCAAAGAACTAAGAGCAGCTAAGAGCAGGTGGGCTCGGGTCCCCACGGGGGACCTGAGAGGCAGCACTGTGCCCCCGCTGGACTCTGGATACACAGTGACCATCTCTGTCTGTCCTCCTCCCCTGTTGCCCATGTCTTCCACTATGTCAGGGAACCCCGGGGCGTCCTGGGGGCCCTCACCACATCAGCGCTCATAGCCCCCAAGGCAGCCGGCAAACCACAGCGCCCCAACCCAAACAGAGCTCCAGGGTCGCAGAGGGTGGGACACAGCCGGCCAGGCCACACAGCACCCCACAAGGCTCACCTGGGTGACAGGAAGAGACACCCGGCTCCACCCAGGTGCCGCGACACCCCCCACAGCAACTCTTGGCCACTTCCTGGGTACACTGCGGTAGAGGCCTGAGAGAGGGTGAGAGGGGGCGGCCCAGCGCGGGGAACCTGACTGAGGACCCGCTCACGGCCCCAGCACCGTGCGCCTTGCAGAAAGGCAGGAGCAGCGAGTGCAGCGAGAGCTTGGGGCAGTGTGGTTAGGGAGAGCGAAGGCAGAAGACCAAAGCCAGGTGGCCGGGACAGGAGAACCGGGCCACCCACAGCCACCAGCCCAGGAAGCCCCGCCTCGCAGCCATCAGCCCCAGAGAGCCAAGACTTGGTCGCTGACTGCCAACTTGCCTAGTTTTTGGACCTCAACTTAGCACTGGAAGAAGTCTGTCCCCGAGCAATCTCACAGGGTGCCTGCACCTGTTAGCCTGCCCCAGGGCCTCTGTCCTGGCCAGCCTGAGGCGACCCCGTCCCACACAAACCCACTCATTGCCCGGCCTCCCTTTGAGCCTCTGTCCAGCAGGCAAGCATGGCCACTCCCTTGCGACAGCAGATTCTGAATAAACAAACTTTGCTTGCTCCCGTTTGGTCTTTGCTTAGTTTCTCATTAATAAAAATAAACCTAAATTTCTTGCGTATGGCATGAGGCTTATAAATAGAGCTAATGCCTGTTGGAGCTTCCACATGGTGAGGATTTTATGTGCAGCATCAAACTAACCCTCGTTTTATACAGAAGAAAACTGAGGCTCAGAGAGAGGAGGGCACAGGTTGGGGCTTGGACCCAGGCAGCAGGATTCTAGGCCCTTGGTTTAAGGCTTTGCTGCCCAGGCTGAGCCGCTGGCTGGCAGCAGCCCCCGCCCTGAGTGTAAAAGGACTCAGAGTCTAACTCTATCCTTACCTCACTGGGGAAAGTTAGCCTTGGGGTCCGCCTAGCGAATTGGTGGAGGGCGCGTCTGTGTACGTCTGGGCCGTCACGGAGGCGTGGCCTTGGGGTCCATGGCTGGTCCCCCACCCCTTCCTCACTGCACTGTTTAAGCAGGCTTGGGAAAACTGCCACCTTAGCCATCAGCCTTCATCCCATGAACGCAATGTTTCTGTGCAAGTATTTGGGTTTTTTATTTATTTCATCTGTGTTTATAGTTTCTGCATGTAGAACCTGCACTTATTTTGTTGGATTTAAGCCCAAGTATTTTATATTGGGGGTTGGGGGTATTGTTAGTTCCGAGGAGCAGGTGCAAAGGACCTGGGGTGCAGGGAGGACTCCAGAGGACACTGTGGTGCACCTCAGCTGAAACCAGGTGCTTATTCTTGAGCTGCTTGGATATGGGTCCTGGGGTCTTGTAGCTGAAGCCTTGTGCATCCTCTATTTAAGACAACCCCAAGGGCCACCCTGGTTCAGAGTTCTTGGGGCCCTACTCGGCAGAGCACTTGAAATAACTAAAAAAAAAAAAAAAAAGCAGAATTTGACAAAAATTTAATTTGCAGAAAATCATAAAATCTGTTTGCCTTGAAAGAGTTTTTGTTGTTGTTGTTGTTTGTTTGTTTGTTTGTTTTGAGACAGTGTCTTGCTATGCAGTTTAGGCTGGACTTGAACTCACTATGTAGCCAGGGTTCGAACTCGTGGCAACCCTCTTGACTCAATGTCCCAAGTGCTAGGTGGCAGGCGTGTACCACTATGCCTGACTTTTTGGTTTTTGTTTCTTTTGTACTGGGAATTTGAACCCAGGGTTTTCACACTGAGCTGCTGCAACCCAAGCTCTTTTTATTTTTTAAAACTTAGCAACAGGATTTTACTAAGTTGCTAAGTCGCTCAGGCTGGGCTTGAACATGCAATCTTCCTGCCTCAACCTCCTGAGTAGCTGGGATTACAGGCATGTAACACCATGCCCTACTGGTAGACAGTTATCTTTATTCACTATATTGCCTTATTTTTCTTAGGTTTCTAAAAGTTTGAGACACTTAGTTTTTAGCAAAAATGATTTTATCATCTGTGGACCTGTGTAAGGCGTGTGTGTGTTCGTGTGTGCGTGTTTGATGGGGTGAGGTTGGGCATTAGCCTTGAATCAGGACTGAGTTCTACTAGGCTCATCTTTTTTTAGGGACTGAATAAATGTTTGCTGAATGAATAAATGAATAAATGGATGAAATCACTGGCCAGGTGACTAATGGATCTGGACCGTCCTCCCCAAACCACCACAGCTACATTGCTTGCTCCCCTCTCCTCCAAGGCCAGCATTTATTTTATTTTATTTTATTTGTTTGGTGGGTACCAGGAATTGAACTCAGGACCTCCCGCTTGACAGCCAGGCACTGCACCACTAAGCTATACCCCCAGCCGCATCTCTGTCGTTTCTGTTCTCTCGCTCACTCTGGCCTCCCTCTGCTGCCCCATGACAGCCGGCCAGCAGCGATCCCATCACTCCCTGGAGGGCCATAGGCCGGCAGAGAGCAGGTGAGCCACAAACCTCACCTCCTTTTCCAGGGGACCCTCTCCCTGGGGACACCCTGGGGGTGACAGTGCCCAGCCCGGCTGCTGAGTTTCAGAAGCCCATCTGTCGCCGTAAGCAGAGAGGAACTCCAGACCACTGCAGGGGCAGGGGGGACACAGGGTCCATTTGTGAATTATCCTCCCACCTGCTGCCCCCAAAGGCTCTTTAAAGCCCTGCCCCCCCAGTGGTGGGAACCCCAGTCTCCACCCCTGGCAGCAGCTCTGAGGGAGAAAGGGGAGGAGGCCAGAGCTGCTAAGAACGCAGGCCCGGATTCTTAGACTTCTCTGCAGACCTCCCTGAGCCTCCGTTTGTCCCAACTCTGTGTCAGGCCAACCAAGCCACCAGGGTTTGAGGCCCTGATGACCCGCTGTGGCACTGAATTTCTCCCTTTTTTATTCTGGCAGTTCAGGGAGAACTGGAGGAGCCTCCTCCAAGGTTGTGTCAGCATTCTGTCCCTCTCAGAGTTAGCACCACCTCCCTGTCACCGGCCAGCAGGGAACCGAGGGCCAGCTCACCTCTGAGTCCCCTGAGGGTCTTGTACTTTGTGGCCTGAGGCTCTGGAAGGACAGGCGAAGGGCAGCCAGCGCCAGCCACCCCCTTAGGGACTGAGTGCTTCAGGGACCCCCAAGATGGGCTCCTGGGGCTCTGCGACACACGGCGAAATACCAGCCTGCGCTGGTGTCCGCTCTTTCGCAGACTGCAGGGGAAGGAATGCGGCCCAGCGTTAGAAGGAGACAGCGTGAGGGAACCTTGCTTGTCACTCTGTGATACAGAGCTGATTCTTCAACTTTGCTGCGCTTCCCTTTCAGGCCCTGGAAATGGAGATGCAAAAAGTGAGCTCTTCAGCCTGGCTCCCGGGAGGTTTCCTGTGGATGATATGAGTGAAGCTGGAGCAGAGCGTCTGGTTCCGGGAGAAACTGCAGTTGACAGCAAACTGACACCCAGGGACCTCAGCACCGTAATGGTGGCCCTTTGCTCCCAACAAGGAAACTGAGGCTGGAGAGCTTAATGCAATTCTTGAAGACCTGGCACCATCTCTGGGGCACAGCCTGGCCTTTTCCAACTCATCTGGACAGGTGTCTGTCCTCCGAAAAGGGTCCAGTGTCACCTGTCCTGCCTTGTGCATGCGCAGTGTGTCCTGCTTTTCTCCTTCAGTTTTTACACAAATAGTAAACGCCAGCCACTGCCAATTGCAGTATCTCTTGCAAATCGTTGTGCGCAAGGCTGAACAGGGCTTCCTTGTTCTTTAAACTGAGTAGCTCCCCACCAGTGTGACCCACTTCCCCGGGGCCGGAGTGCCTGTGGGTGAACCCCCAGAGGGTGGCCTGACAACTCGAGGGCATGCTGGGTGATTTTTTTTTTTTCCGGTACCGGGGATCGAACTCATACCCTCGCTCCTGCCAGGCAGGCACTTAAGCCACTGAGCAAAACTCCCAGCCCTCGCGCTGGGTGATTCTGAAGCGGTGCTGTGACGGTGCCTGCTCTGCTGCCTCCTCGCCTGTCAATGAAGCATCTTCGGGTCTTGGTCATCGCTGAGGCAAACCCATGTCCCACCATGCACTGCGGGCCCGCACTCCTCCAGCAAGTGGGTGTCTCCCTCCACTTGGGGTGGCCACTCGGCAGCACCCCTGGGGTCTCTTCTGCCCCATTAGGCTGTTGGTCATTTTCTAGGTGATCTGCACATTGCTCTTTATGTTTGGTTCTGTGACGTGAGTTACAAATATTCCCCCAGTTCATTGTTCAGAGCCAGCCCTTCTGACCTCTCTGCTAGACTCTCTTGTAAAATTCCCTCCTGCACCTAGCTCTGCTCTTCACTCACAGAAAAAGATCAACGAATGTTTGTTGATTGGATTCACGATATAAAATCTTTCTTGATTCAGTGGCTTTATAAATAAAGACTTTAAAGCATCACTACCACCATTCTGTCTATTGGTATATGGACATACATTCTGCTTCTAATATATTAAATACTATCAGCTCTCTGGGTTCCACAGATTCTACCAACCACGGACTGAAAATATCCAGGGGGAAAATGTAACTGTATTAAATATATACGGACTATTTTTTCTTGTCACTTGTTATTTTTTTCCTTTTTTCAGTGCTAGAAATTAAATCTAGGGTCTCACGCATACCGGGCAAGCACTCTACCACAGAGCTACATCCCAGCCCTTTATATTTATTTTGAGACAAGGTGTTGCTAAGTCACTAAGTTGCCCAGGCTGACCTCTAACTTGTGATCCTCCTGCCTCAGCCTCCTGAATACCTGGCATTACAGGTATGCACCACCATGCCCAGCACTGCTGTGCTCTTTATAATACAGTGTAACAACTCTTCACATATCATTTACATTGAGTGAGGTATTTTTTAATTTTTTTTATTTTAAAGAGTATATAACAGAATAAAAGCAATCAAAACAAGCCAGTGTAAGAGATACAGGACTTCAAAACATTATGAAATCAACAGTAGTTCCTGTAATGTCCCTTGATGTCTTCAAAATAGCTGCAGATAACTTTGGACATAGTATAAATCAAACAGAACAGAATAGAATAGAAACAACAAAAACAAAGCAATGAATGTGATAAAGGACTTCAAAACAAGCCAATAGTAAACCCAAAATTGCTACCATAATATCTTGCTATTCTTGAAATAACTTCTCCAGCCATGGGATTTAAAATAATCAAACAAAACAAAAGAGAATAAAACTCAACCCAACAAAACAATGGAAACGACATAGGACCTCAAAACAAGACCATAGAGAATCAGCAATGGCTGCAACCCTCAGAAGGAGACCTCCCCCGCAGATGACACACTGCTTAGCGATATCCTCTGAACCTATGATCAGACCACTGGCCCTAGACCTGTAGTGTTAGTGAAACACCAAAGCACCACAGGCATCCAATTGCATTTCACCTCCATAGCTATCATCACAGCCTGTGTTTCTCCAGATCAGTCGGTCATTTGGGGGCAGGGGTGGGGGTGGTACTTCTTGTCTGCCAGCTCACGTGCGGAAGGGGCTGGGGTCTGGCTGTTCCCAGTCCACCAGAGGCCTGCGCATGGCGCCGGTTCCCAGACTGGCCTTGTTTGGTGCTGTGGCCATTGTTCTCTCTCTAAGTGAGGTATTATAACTCATGTAGAGATGATTTAAATATATGAGAGGATGCACTTAGGTTATACCATGTCATTTTATATGGGAGACTTGAGCACCCTTGGATTTTGTTATTTATGGGAGGTCCTGGAACCAAAAAGTTGCTAAAGAATGATTGTTTAAAATAAAAAATAATCAAGAAGTAACAATGTAAAAGAATGGGCTCAAAATAAGTATAAACGAGAGTTCTGATATTTCTTCCCATACCCTCACCAACTGGAGACCTCTGGGTTAGACGCAGTCATGTGACACACCTGGCTGGCTGGAACCAGCTCAGCCACTGTGCGCACGGGCCTGGCTGGGGGCAGTGAGTGCTTGGCTGTCACCCCCAGCCTCACCTCCAGTGTAGTCACATAGGAACCCAGAGCCCAGCAGTACTGTACAGGAAGATAGGGAATGGTGCAGTGGCCCAGGACCCCAGCACTCTGGGGCAGCCCAGCAGTGACCAGGGACGGGGCATGGAGCCCAGCCCAGTCTGCAATCCACTCCACCACGGAAAGGAGGACTGCAAAGTAGGGGGATGGAGGTGGCACTGGAGAGGTGGGCAGAGAAAAGGACTGGCTGTCCCAGGGTGTGCAGCCTGCACATCGCAGAGGCCCAGGCCAGCCATCGCCACCGCCACCGCCACCAGGAAGCACAGCCAACAGATGCTGTACTGATGTGGCATTAATGCAGTCCAGGGGCACAGAACAAAATCAGCCCCACAGTGAGCTGGGACCAAGGGATGTGCACAGCTGTCAGGCTGCTGAGAAGCCATCCTACCGCAGGTGCGATCCTTCAGGTCCCGGGACTCAGACCAGGCCCTGTGGATAGAACAGTGGTATCCACTGAGGATGGGGCTGGAGGGGGTCAACCCCAGTCCAGCCTCCTTGTGGTACAGCCCCGAGGATTCTATGGGGGGTCTCAAGGATAGCTTTTGAGCAGAGAAAAGACATCAGCGATAGTTTGATTTTGAAAGTTGCTTTAAAAGAGCTATTTCTCCCTTGGGTTTTTTCTACCTACTTTGATTTTAGTAGTAAGAACACTTAACATGAGATGGAATCCAGGGCCTCGTACATTCTAACCACGCACTCTACCGCTGAGCTACGGTCCCAGCCCTCTGTATGAAAATTTCAGTGTTCAAATAATACAATACTGTTAAGGTCAGGCATAATGGCGGAATGGTGGGACTCCCGGACTAGCAGCTACACCATCCCTCTGCCACCCTTCCTTTCCTCTCTCGTCTCTGGAGCTTTCAGATGCAACTTGTTCTATGAATAGATCCTGCAGATCTTAACAATTATGTTTAAGGAGAACTTTGATTAATGTTTGTACCATTTACCTACTTAGTTAATTAAACTCCTTTAAACATTTTAAGCTGCAATCAAAATTTATTATATTCCATTTTTAAGTTTCTCAATTATCTAACAAATCTTCACGCTTCCTTACCTGACTCTTATAAATCAGATACATTAAATGTACAATTATACTGATTTTTAAATATTCAAAAACAGTTTACCACCTTAGTATGATTTCAACTTGCAATCACAGGTCGAGATCTATGACTCAAGGGCCTATTTAAAATCTGAATCGTAAGTGTGATGTTAACACCCAAATATGCGAAATTCTCTTAAACTTTGAATGTTCTTAAAATGCCAAAGATGTATATTTCTGAACTTAACACAAAAATATAAATGCTATCATTTTGACCTACTTCATTGCCACAGCCAGTTCTAAATTTCCCTGGGTTTAAAACTGTTTTCCCAGACAGATCTGGGATTTCCCTCTTGAGCCCATTTCTGCTTAGCTGGGTGAGGTTTTTTTAATATTCTGTTTCTGTCCCAGCTGGGTGGTAGCAATTCAATTCCTGCACAGCGGCCTGGAATTAGGGTCACACCCCACATTTTTCACGATTTGCAACAAGATTGCCCCTGCTTCAGACAACCAGCTGCAGATTCAGAGGGTCCCTGGGCCATCAGCACTTCTGAATGAGTGGTTATAAATTTGAGGGTTCCAAGAACCCCTCAGGTTTGGCAATTTTCTAGAAAAACTTGAGAGTATTCAGGAAGGTGCTGCCAACCTGAATTAATAACAGAGACAGGCTCTCTAAAAAAGATTCTATTTGGGATGACATTCGATTGTAATCCAGGATATGTGTGCCATAATGGACACTGGGACCATAAGCAGGAAAGCAAAAGAAGACAAGAGATTTTCAAGGTTACACAAGTTATATCAAAACAATTATCCTTGGCTAAGTGTTGTCCTAAAGGTTGTGTCAATCTAATGGTAGACAGGCAGGTGCCAGGTTGGTGTCCTCTTAGAAGCATTTTTGGTGCAGACCTGTCTACAGGGTTATGGTTTTGGCAGAGCCTTTTGTGACAGTTCTTGTTATCAGGCAAATAAACATAACAATCTCCCTTTCATGTTCTCCTGACTCTATTATTTTAGGGTTCAATATAAGAGACTCCATTTTCATCCTGACAACATACACTTTGATTATAAAGGACACAGCTTAGGAAAAGCCAAATGAAGAGACACACAGGGCCAGGTCTGGGAGCCTCCAGCCCTTGGAGTTTCATGAGTTTCTCCATAGAATCAGGACACTTCATCTGCTTGGTTCCATCTTATGCTTCTGATCAGAAAGCCCCACCAAACCTTGTTGTCCAGCGTTCTTATTGGGGTTTTACTATACAGGCTTGATTGATCAAATCAGGGGCTGAGTGACTGAATTCAACCTCCAGCCTCCTTCTTTCCCCAGAGGTCTCAACGCCCCATCTTCTCATCTGATGAGATCAGGCCCCCACTGAAAGCTCTCCCAGAGCCACATGCCTGTTAATCTGGATTATCAACTTGATTGGGTTTAGAGAGGTCTAAAGAGGTGACTGGATTATGAGGGCTCTAACCTTATAAATGGATTAACCCACTGACAAGTTGATAACTGAATGGGTGATTAAGAGGTGGGGCCTATTGAAAGAAGAAGGTCCCTGGGGGCAAGACCTTAAGAGCTTATTTTTTTTCTACTTCCTGGTGACCATGAGGTGAGCAACCTTCCTCCATCACATCCTTCCACCATGATGTTCCTGCCCTGGAACCTGTGGACCATGGACTGATCCCTCTGAAGCCACGAAATAAAATGAACCCTTCCTCCTTGAAGCTGTTTATGTCAGGTGTTTGGTCACAGCAAAAAAAAAAAAAAAGAGCTGACCGATACATTCATCTTGTATCATCTCATTAGCATAAAATCAGGTGTCATCTCAGAGGCTCATGAATAGCAAAGGTGTTCACTATACAAAAATTCAAAAATTGACAGTATCACCTCTAGGAACTGGGGACAAAGACCAGTTACGTTCTTAATATCTGAAAAGAGGCCTGCCAGGACTGATGGGATCCCCAGCTGTGATCCAGAGAGTCCTCTTATCTAACAGGCTTGTCCTGGACCTCACGGGCCTGGTTTCACTCATTCTATTATGACAGCTAGGTTAGATAGAAATTAATAGGCAATCAGAGATGGATCGGGCCCTTGAGGGAATCAATGAGGAAGGCGAGACACATCAAAATTGTGACTGCAGGCATATTTGAAGAGAACCAGGCCTCAGGCTGGAGATGCCATAGCCAGGCCTACAAACCTCCCAGGAGACACACAGCAATTTGGAATTTTACTGTAATTAACATCACCTGGTCCAGTGGGCCTAGAGAATGTACCGGTTGTGATTTTGCTGCATAAAACATCCTTGGACAAAGAGTCACAGCCTCCAGCTCACTCTCTGGACCCCCTCCTGTCTCTCAGGAACTTTCTTTCCATAAACCGTTCCTATGCTTAACCTCCTTTGTCCTCAGCCATTCTTTGGTGTTGGGAGATGCAGATTTGGCACAGCTGACGTCTCACAGATTGAGGGTTATCACCCTTCGACAACTCGATATCCAGTTCCCTTCAGCTGATGGCTGCCTTCCACCCCTACCGAGATGGGCACTGACTGGCTACTTCTCTTCCTTGGCCTCTGCAGTTCTCTGGCTGTGAGATGCTGACCTGTCTTCCAGGTGATCCGCTGGGTGATCTCCAGGCTGTGTCTCACTCTGGGCCCTCGTGTGATCTCACGGCAGAGGGGCTCACACACTTGGCAGGCTTTGGAGGGCCTCCCTCACCCCCAGAACCAGATCTACTTATTCCTTCCCAGATGCTGGCTGTACAGGGCCTTTTTGGGGGTTCTCCAGCGTCCATCTTCCCATCCTGCTTTCTATCCCTGGGTGCAGAACTTACTTTGGGGGCAGGGCTTTCTCCTTCCTTTGCATCAGTTTCCTTACAAGGCTTCCTATGTCACCCTTCCACCCCCCCAAGACTCCCAGCTCCCAAACCCTCACCGCACTTTGTTCACTCCCCCGGCCCCAGGCAGTCGTGGACAGCAGCCCAGCCCCAGCTTCTGCCTGACAGGGGACGGGAGTGGGGGACAGAAAGAGGGGGCAGGAAAGAGTGAGGCAAATTCATTTAAAATTCTGAAACATTTTCTTTCTGTGTAAGAAATGCTCTCTTCCAAGAGCGGAGTGTGGGATTCCACTCCCCCGCTTCTTTCTTTCTTTGTCTGTTGAGATGTAACTCTCATACGACAAAGTGCTCGGGTTGTAGGTGTGCGATGAAGTGAGTTTCTACACACGTCTGCACCCCTAGACCCAGACAAGGGGCCTACGTGACACTCTGATGTCCGCCCCAGGGTTCTCTCCCTGTGCACAGCGACCCTTCACCCGGACCAGTCTGCCTGGCTTTGTGCTTCCTGCACACAGAACCCCAAGAGCTTTGTCCGTGGACCAGGGTCCTCCCAGCCCTGTGTGTGCCCCGTGGAATGGAGTGGAGGGGACAGGAGAGGAGACGCAGGACCTTGGGCACCAAGGCCATCTGCCACGGGGATGGAGGGGGAGGGGAAGGGGGATGCATCTCTGGGCCAGCCCTGATTGAATATTAAACAGGAACCAGGCTGAGGGTCCTGCAGCCCAAGTCACACATCGCTGCCGTAACAACTGTGCCCTGAGCCCAAGGAGCTGTGGACTTTCTGAAATGTCCCCCAGCTCTGCCTGTCCCCGATCCTTCCATCATCCTGGAGAACCAGCTGCTGTCCCTCGCCTGGGACAAGGAGAAATACTTGGTCCTAATCGGAGAACCTGTAAATCTTACGCAAAAAGGACTCAGCAGATGTGGTCAAGTTGAGGGGCTTGAGACGGAAGATCAGCCTGGATTGTCTGGGCACCCTGGTGTCACCACGGCACCCTTGTAAGAGAGAAGTCACGTGCACATAGAAGCAGGGGGCAATCGGGAGACGCTGCATCGCTGGCTTTGAAGATGGAGGGCAGCTTCTAGAAGCAGGAAGAGGTGAGGGACACATTTTCCTACGAGCCTCTAGGTAGAACCAGCCCTAGTGGAATTTTGATTTTAGCCTAGTGAGACCCATCTCAGACTCCTGACCTCCAGAACTGTAAGATAACTTTGCGTTGCATTGACGCCTCTGGACTTGTGGTGACTTGTTACAGCAGCAGTAGGAAACAAACACCCGGGGTGACAGAGCAGCTGGGAAGGGCCGTCATTCTCTACCCCAGTCCCTCCCACGCTGCCCACCACTCGAGTTCCCTCTATGGGGTTGCTGTGGGCTGTGGCTGAAACAGATCATCCAGTCCTGCTGGGAAGGTGGGAGGGATCGCACCTCCCACAGGCTGAGTAATAGGCTCCAAGCTGGAACACTCGGAGGAGTCCTAGCTATGCAGACTTCTTTTTTCTCTGCACAAATGCGGCTGACAATATTCCCAGGGGACTACAGTGCTGTGGTAACTAAGCCCCCTACTCAGTCTATGTGTTCACCTGGAGCACCTGCTTTTATACACAGCCCAAGGCAAGCAGAATTATTCTAAGTCACTTAGGACCGTCTGGTTATCCACTTTCCCAGCTTCTCTGACAGCTACATAAAGCAGAATGTGACTCAGTATTGGCCAATGAACCAGAAGCAAAAGTCCGTCAGGGTTCTGGGAAACCTTATACTACCAAAGAAAAGGAATTTCTGGCCACTACCACCCTTCCATTCTTCTGTTCTGAGAGACGAAGCTTAATGCTGTGGTGCCATCTTGTACCCAAGAGGTAACAGACATGGTGAGATGATGGATGGAAAGAGAGGAGTTGAGTCCTTGGTGGAATTTTTAGGTGTTTAAACCAGTGCTAAAAACTATCCACTTTGGACTTACGGTTACACATAAAAGGTACCCCTCTCTGTCTAAAGCATAGCTGGTTAGGGTTTTATTTTTCTGCTATCTGCAACCAAACATACTCCCACTGATTCCATGGAGAGACAGCAGCAGGTCAGTGGAACAGAACTGCCAGAACCAATGCGTGTATCATATTCAACATGCAAGAGCAGGAGTGTCTTCAGAAATAGTACCAGGACAATTTGCTGGCAATACACGAGCGGAAATTTAGATCCCTACCTCACACCACACACAAAAATAAACTGCACATGTATAAATGAAGGGAAAAAGATGAATCACAAAAGGACACTAGGAAGAAAAAACTAAATATTTATAAATAGAAGTAATAAA
>RJWM01027982.1:10233-26269 GCA_004363535.1 Dasyprocta punctata | reverse complement strand
CATCCTAGCTCTCTGTGTGTTTCAAAGGAAGGGCTTCCTTAGGAACACTGGCACTGGAAATTGGGGCAAAGAGGAATCTTTATTGATTGGTTGATTAAGATGAGGTCTCACTATGTAGTTTAGGTTGGCCTTCAACTCATTAAATAGCCTAAGTTGGCCTTGAACTTGTAAGAATTTTCCTGCCTCAGCCTTTGGATTGTGGAGATTATAGGCATGGGGAACCTGGCTCAAGGCCATCGTGCCTGGCTTTGATATTTGGTAAATCCAAAGCACTGAGCTCCAAGCAACTTTGGGTCTGTGGGAAAAGTCATCCAACCCTTGATGAGGGGCTTGGTGGCGTTCTAGCAGATGGAGTGATGTCCATATGTGTGTGTGTGTGTGTTTTGTTTTTTGTTTTTTGGTACCGGGGATCAAACTCATAACCTCACACGTGTTAGGCAGGCACTTATGCCACTGAGCTAAATCCCCGGCCCTGATGACTATATTTATAATGTCAACCTCCAGGGAATTGAAAGCAGGAAAGATCCAGGCAGGTATGGTAGCATACCCTATAATCCCAGCACTCAGAAGGCTGAGGCAGGAGGATCCTTGAGAGTCTGAGGCCAACCTGGGTTACAAAGTGAGTTCAAGGCCAGCCTGAACTGCATAGCGAGACCCTGTCTCAAAAAGACAAAAAACAACAAAACGAAACAAGACAAAAAAGAGAAAGATATCTGGGGTTTGCCACAGACAATAGAAAAGATTTTTCCCCCCACTTGTGTGCTCTCTGGGCATTTCAATGAATATACACAATGCCCAAGGGACATTGTCCTGTCACCTTCTTAAGCAGTTTTGAGATAAAAGGCTCTCTAGTTAGATAATAGCTTCCTGCTGGTCTAGGCTGTTTAGCAATTTAACATAGCCTGCAGGAGAATTCTGAGTATCAGAATGTTAGAGATGGCATGGTTTAGAGAGCAGCGAGTGTGTGACAACATCCAGGTCTACGATTTACTGTAGGTTGTCAATTGTTATCACTCAGGCCCCTTCTGGACAGTAGTTATCTATTCCAATCAATCAAATGATAATTTTTGCCTAATCTCCACTTTGTCCTGAGAGGCCTGGGCTTCTCAGGACACACAGCCCTGAGGGGTTTTAACCCCCAACTACTACTGACTCATTTTAGTTTCTTTTTGGGAGTCGGGGTGGGGAAGAGACAATGCAATTTTTTTTTGAGACCAAACCACGAGGAAAATATATCACAGCCTTGATATAGCAAACACAGGCTATATTATCATTTCAAATAATAAGCTGCTAAAAAGACGACACAGTCCTCATCTGAAGGATAAGACGCCATGCTAGGCAGGAACAATGTGTTTCAAAGGTCCCAGGCAAACATGGTATTTGGTAAAGGAGTTGCAGGCTTACGCTGCTTACTTCCTGACCTTCCTGTTGCCAGGGGATAATCTCAATAAGGCACTGTTCATTCAGGAGGCAAAGTAAGCCATGCTCAGCTTAGGCTTTTATTCCATTCTGTTCTATATAAACCAGTCTCAAGGGAAAAGGCGGGAAGAGAAAAGGGAAGAGGAAAAGATATAAATCTGTATATATGTATATGTAAGATAACTAGAATGAACACACTCTTGAATCTATTCCTTGTTGAGAAAGAACAATTAATGCTCATATGATTAGATTGATTTTGCATATCTATATCTGTTAATATAAGTAACCATTTTAAAGATAACGATGCGCAATGTTGCAAGCATTGTCAAGTTTCTGTCATCAGATTTTGTAAATCTGCCATGTTACTGTAGTGTATTTACTCTAGTCGTTTGTTTGTCTCTTTTGCTTGTTGTTTTTGTTTTATATGTCTTTTTTCTGTTTTTTTTTTCTTTTTCGCTAAAATAATAAATAAATAAATAAATAAATAAACCAGTCTCTTCAGTTCTTGACGGCTTGGAGGGCTCTCGATTAGTAGGAGGGAGATCTCTACTGCCAGGATAAGGTCTTGCCACACGCAATTTAGGCTCTAAAACACTCTCGCACTATCTTGGACTCAAACTTTAGCGCCAGTTTGTTTGTTTTGTTTTGGTTTTGTTTTTTTCGATTTCACTTTTTAGCATCCGAACATAGAGGAACCAGGCGCCAGCGGTAAGTAAGATATCTTAAACTTGCTGTCATCTTAGTTCCTTCATTCATAAATTTTACTTAAAAGACTAAAATTCCCATTCTTAAAAATGGAAACAAAGCTTTTGTAAATGGGGGGGGTTTGAAGGGAGGGTAGAAGAATGAGGAAAAAAAATCAAGTTATATCATGTACAGATACAAATTCTCTGTGATGAATGTGATCATTATGTATATCTGAAATGTATCAATAAAATCTGCTTAAAGAAAAAAAAAGCCTTCTCATTCTTCTTTTATATAGATTTCTGTCCTCAGCCCTGGTGGCCACTGGCAGACTTTTATTTCTCAGTGGACAAGAGGCTCCTTCATCTGTTTTCTTGGTCATACTTGGAAGGAGTTTCACGTGGTATCCACACACTTGGCCACACGACTGTCCCACAATTGTTTCTAGTTTCACCAGAGTTCCTTAGTCCCTGCTTCCATCGAATCTTTGGTTCTGTCGTTGTAATGCGTCATGCATTGGGCCAGGTGGTCCTGGAACTTTCCCAACTCCTTGGTCACCAAGGGCTGGGCTTGGGCTTGAGGTGCACAACAGCACTCGATGGCCTTGTGCGTCTGCTGCACGGACGCCTGTTGTCCTCACAGGAGTTGGCACTACCCCAGAATGTGAGGCCCTGCGCCTTCCTGGTGTTCTCTCTCTCCACACTCCTTACCATGGAGTCCACTGCCTCCGGCACCCAGGGCTGGGCAGCTTCACTGCAGTGACCCCACGCTGCGCTATGCCGGTGCCCACAGGGCCTCAACACGGTGCACTCACTGTAGCTTCATATGTGCGACTCATGGGGTTCTCAGGGCTCATACATTTAATTTCTTTTTTTTTTTTTTTTTTTTTTTTTTGGCACCGGGGATCGAACTCTCAACCTCACGCCTGCCAGACAGGCGCTTAAGCCACTGAGCTAGTGTTTTGAGGCAGGGTCGCACTATGTAGCCCAGGCCGGCCTCGAACTCACAACGCTCCGCCTACCTCAGCCTCCCGAGTGCTGGGATTAAAGGCGTGCGCCACCACACCCAGCTTAATTTCTTATAAAAGTAAAAATATTTATGCCAAATTTTTATTTATAAACACATTATATAAGCATTTGTAACATAAAAAATTAATTTTCAAGAAACAGGACAAAGTTTCTTACAGCACTGATTACAAATTGGTATTTTACAAGCATCACATTGGGCATCAGTTTTTCTGTCTTAGTCGCTGGGCACAGGGCACATCCTTTTCTTTTGCTTTTGTCAGTAAGTTGCCTGGGCTCTTCTATAATCTCTGTTCCCGGGATTTCTGGTGTAAGTTTTCGTAGTTTTATGGGCATTTTTTTAGTAGCCATTCTGGGACACCGATTTTCCTCAATTAATTGCATCCCAGGGGTTTTGATATTTCATTTTAGTGTGCAAATTGGTATAATAGGCAAGAGTTAACACCTGCAAAATATAAAATGGCATAAAAAAATTGCCATTGTGGGGCTGGGGATATAGCTCAGTGGTGCAGTGCCTGCTTGGCAAACATGAGGTTGTAAGTTTTATTTTCTGTACCCCTGCCCACTACAAAAAAATTGCTATTGGTTAACGGTTGGGTCTCCTGGACATCAAATATAATGCACATTTTCTATCTACAGCATTACCTCCAGATTTTGCATCATTATAAAAGCAAGTAATTTCAGGCTTTTTGGTTTCTCTGTCAACAGAATTGCTGTGGTGCATACTTGATATTAATATGACACTTTCACCTTTTTTTCCATACATACGAAACGAATATGCTAATCCCAGAAAGTCCAAATACGATTGAACAGCTCATTTTCTATTTGGTAAAAACTGAGGTGGTATAGCCCTCTTATTCTTTCTCAAAGTGCCCACATCAAGCCAGGCGTGGTGGTACACGCCTTTAATCCCAGCACTCGGGAGGCTGAGGTAGGAGGGGCGTTGTGAGTTTGAGGTCAGCTTGGGCTACGTGAGCGCAAGGCTGGCCTGAGCTACACAGTGTGACTCTGCCTTAAAAAATGAGGGCTGGGAGTTTGGCTCAGTGGCTTAAGCGTCTGTCTGGCAGGTGCAAAGTTGTGAGTTCAATCCCTGGTGCCGCAAAAAAAAAAAAAAAAAGTGCCCACATCAGTCAAGTTTTTCTTTTTAAACTCATCAAGAAGTTCCACTGAAGCCGGGCGTGGTGGCACACGCCTTTAATCCCAGCACTCCGGAGGCTGAGGGAGGTGGAGCGTTGTGAGTTCGAGGCTGGCTTGGGATACAACGCGAGCGCAAGACCAGCCTGAGCTACACAGTGCGACCCTGCCTCAAAAAACCAGGGCTGGGAGTTTGGCTCAGTGCCTTAAGCGTCTGCCCTAGCAGGCACGAGGTTGTGAGTTCAATCCCCGGTGCCGCAAAAAAAAAAAAAAAAAAAAAGAAGTTTCACTGAGCTACACAAATTTCTCTGGTACTATTTCTTTTAGTACTTTTAATGTATTCTACAAGCCAAAGAACCAACAACTCTTGTGGGATATGATGAGGTGGATTTGGTCAGAATAGCTGCCTTTACTTCAGCACCTACATATATTTCTGCATTTAGCATGTAATGAGTCTTAGTATCTGCTAAAATTGCAACTTTATGCCATATTTAGCTGGCTCGTTAGGCATAGGAATTCTAAAACCACATCTTCCTCAAAATAATACTAGCACTGCAGTGAGGTAAAATCCAGGAGAATTATATAACTTTGACAGGCTGACAAATGCATCAAATAAGTCTGAGACAGGAGCTAACTTACTTATCTTGACTTTCCTTTTTCTGGTGTGGGGATCACTCAGACTACTTTAAAGCTCACAGGCACCTAAGGACACCTGAGGATGTGACCCCACTCATCTAGCGCAGGCACACAGTGAGATACAGCTATGTAGCCATGACTGAGCGCTATGTAAGAATGTAAATATGTGATAATAACCCGCATAAGCATTATACAATAAAGATGCAGTCGGCTCTCTTTCGCTCTCACTCTGGCTCTCTGCCCCGCTCCATGCTGCCTGCTGTTGTTGCTGATGTATTGCATACGTGTGTTCTTTAACCTGGGGACTGGGCCCATAAAAATATCCCTTGGGCGGGCTGACATCGAAGTTCAATATGATCAAATCTCAGGCAACATACTGAAAATGAAAACTGACAGCCCCCAGGCACAGTAGGGCAGCGCTCTGTAATCCCAGCACTCTGGGACATTGGTTGGGGCAGGAAGATTCTTAAAGCCAGGAGTCTTTACTGTTTTAAAGTCTGGCCACAGGGCCGGGGATATAGCTCAGTGGCATAAGCGCCTGCCTGGCAAGCACAAGGTCATGAGTTTGATCCCTGGTACCAAAAAAATAAATAAATAAATAAAATAAAAATAAAGTCTGGCCACGAAGATATTCATTCAATGTGAACAATAGATGGAACAGGAAGACCCATTTTATGTGCTACAATGAGTCCGATTTTTTTTTTTTTTTATGAGTCTGGTTTGATTTTCTTTTTCTTTGTTTCTTTCTTTCTTTGAGACAGACTCTCACTATGTAGTTAAGGCTGGCCTTGAACTCACTATGGAGCCCAGGCTGGCCTTGAACTCAGGGCAATCCTCCTGCCTCAGCCTCCCACAGACGTGTGCTACCACTCCCAATTCCAATTTAATGACTGAACAAGGCCCTGCCTCAAAACGAACAAGACCTGGGGATGTAGCTCACTGCAAGGGCCTTGCGTTTCATCCCCAGTATCACAAAACCAAAAGTGGCAACAAAAAAAACACCAGATCCCTCAACATTGGAGCTATGGGTGTAGCCCAGTGGCAAAGCACTTACTTGCCCAGCATATGTGAGGCCCTGGGTTCCATGTTCACCACTGAACAAGCAAACTTACAAACTAGGACCCTAGGTAAATGTTTCTAAGTTATGGGATAACCACATGAAAAAAAAATGTTTCTAAACATCCTCTGTGAAGTTTTTCTTAGGAATCTGCCTAAATTTTACAGAAATTTCCTTAAAGTATGCCCAGCACTCTTTCCTCACTGTAACCTAGGGAAACCTAGATTTATACCACAGAATAAATCTGTGAACAAGAAAGTTATCAAGTAGGGGAGTGAGCTTTGGAGCTATGACAGGAACAAGGAACGAACCAAGCAAGGCTGTTTACCCATCTGCAAAAGCCCTGTGCAAATAGGAGGAAAACAAACCCAGCACTTAAGGAAGTGCTTCAAGGCATGGGGAGTGGATGACACAGACGGATGGCGAAATGGTCACTTAGGGGAATTCTCTCCTACAAAGACAAGGAACCCAAGGGGTGGGGAACAGGTTGAGTTGCAAAACACAGTCAGAATGCAGGGGCAGGAGAAGGAGATTTGAAACTGTGACATGGGGAACACGTGTTTTGGCAAGTATGTTTGTGAAACACCCTGGTTGAGTAGGTAGAATATAAATGACTTTTTTTTCTTTTCCAGTACTGGGGGTTAAATTCAGGGTCTGTGCACTGAGCTACTTGCCAGTCTTTTTTTTTTTTTTTTTTTTTTTTTTTTTTTTTTTGAGAAGGAGTCTCGCTAAGTCACTAAGCTGCTCAGGCTGAACTCTAACTTGTGATCCTCCTCCCTCAGTCTCTCAAGACTGCTGAGATTATAAGCATGCACCACCATGGTCAGTTTAGACTTAAAAAAAAAAACTTTTTAAAATTTTTAAAAAGCCAGACAAGCTGGGCGTGGTGGCGCACACCTTTAATCCCAGCACTCGGGAGGCTGAGGTAGGAGGAGTGTTGTGAGTTCGAGGCCGGCTTGGGCTACATAGTGCGACCCTGCCTCAAAAAATCAGGGCTGGGAGTTTGGCTCAGTGGCTTAAGCACCTGTCTGGCAGGTACTAGGTTGTGAGTTTGATCCCCAGTGCCGCAAAATAATAAAAAATAAAAAAAATAAAAAACCAGACATGGTGGTGCATGCCTGTAATCCCAGCACTTGTGAAAAAAAAAAAAAAAAAACCTTTAAAAAATTTTTTTTAATTTCATTGACTTGTTTTCAATTATAGAATTGGTCATCAGGTGTGGCCAGCCTGGGCTACACAGCAAGTTCAAAGCCAGCCTGAATTCCATAGCAAGGTCCTGTCTCAAAAAACAAACAAGCCGGGCGTGGTGGCGCACACCATTAATCCCAGTACTCAGGAGGCTGAGGTAGGAGGAGCGTTGTGAGTTCAAGGCTGGCTTGGGCTACAACCTGAGAGCAAGTCCAGCCTGAACTACATAGTTTGACCCTGCCTCAAAAGACTAGGGCTGGGAGTTTGCCTCGCTGGTTTCAGCACTTGCTTGAAAGGCACGAGGTTGTGAGTTTGGTCCCCGGTGCCACAAAAAAAAAAAAAAGAAAGAAAGAAAGAAAGAAAGAAAAACACACACACACACACACACACACACACACACACACAAAAAGAACTCATCAGCATTTTAGTCCACAAAATACAATAAGCTTTCCATAGGATGAATGACTTTTTTTCTTCCTGGACACTAAGAACTGAATCCAGGGCCTTCACATTGAGCTATGTCCCCATCCCTTTTTATTTTTCATGTTGAGACAAGGTCTTGCTAAGTTGCCGACTGGCTTCAAACTTGTAATCCTCTTGTCTCAATCTCCCAGAGTGCTGGTATCACAGGCATGTGCCACCAGGCAGGCTAGCTGACTTCTTACTGGCATTATTAGGGCAGGTCCTGTGCCACAGCCCAAGGATGTCCCTAGGAAAGAGGGATCCCTCTTGCTCTAAGCCTGGAGGGAAGGAGTGAGTGACTATGGCTTTTGGTAGTTTTAGAAGCAGGGACTACTTTCATGGCCTCAGTTTTAACTGCAGGGTAAGAGGCAAGGTCATCTGCTAAGGATGGGGAGGGGAGGAAGTAGATGAATGTCTGAGCAGCCATCATGGAGCTTGGGAAAGGTTTCCAGACCATGCAGGGTGCTTGCTTCAGCAGCACAGACAATGATATTCTCGGTAGCATGGAGAGGCCCAGGGAGCTGAGACACTAAAACCATGAGACTCTGAGTCCACAGAGCATTGTGACCTTTCTGCACTCAGCAGTCATGGGACCCAAGAAGGTGAGGCTGGGTTTCACTGGGCAGGAATGGTGGAAGGCAAGGGCTGAGACCCAGCAATGGGGAGAGAGATGCTGGGAGCAAACTCAGGGGTTCCAAGTCCATAGGGCTGGATCAGGTCAAAGAACAATGTAGAGGAAGCAAGTGAGAGGGCAGGGAGAAGCCAAGAGCAGAGCACTGGCAGCAGAGGTAGAACCAGGTCAGTCCAAGGTACAATGGGTGCAGCAGGAGAAGTGAGGCAAAAGTGAATGGTGGCGTAACCGGTTGGCAGCAGGGACAAGAAGAGGGGTGTGGGACACGACAAACCTGAGAAGCAGCAAGATCCGGGCCTTAGCCTGGGTTCTGCAAGGTGTGAAGCATGAGAACCAGAACAAGCCTGCATGGGAGGACTGATGGGCCCTGGGGAAAAGCCAGGCCTACTTCAGAACAGCTAGGAAAAAGTACAGTGAATGGGGAAAAAAAAAAAAAACCACGAAAGAGTAAATGTTCCTAATGCAAAGAAGCCAAGAGTGCTTGAGCTGTTGGATATACCAGTTATTCTGCTATGATCATTATGCATTATACCTGTGTTGGGATGTCACACTGTATCCTGTGAAAATGTAAAATTACCATGCATAAATTTTGCGGGGGCTGAGGATTGAATCTAGGGCCTTCACATTGACCTATATCCCCAGTATGTATGTATGCATGGTTGTATGGATGGATGCATGGATGGATGTATTTAGAGACAAAGTCTTGCTCTGTAATTTAGGCTGGTCTGAACTCACTGTGTATGCTAGGCTGGCTTTGAACTCACAGCAATCCTCCCGCCTCAGCCTCCCAAGTGCTGGGATCACAGATGTGTGACAACACTCCTGGGTTAATTATTATTTTGAGACAGGGTCTCACTAAATTAATTTGCCCAACCTGGGCTCAGGCTTTCAATCCTACTGCCTCAGCCTCCCAGAGTGCTGGGATTATAGGCATGCTTACCTGCCCAGCAAGTCCTGGGACTTGTTCCAGCTCTAAAGTCTGCGACAGAGCCAGCTCCAGCTCCACAACAGTCATGGCAGATGGCTGGAGCTCTAGAGCTGGCCCCAGAGTTGGCTCTTGCTCCACAGCAGGTGCTGGAGCTGACACTGGCTCAGAAATTTGTGCCTGCTCCAGCTCTGGGCCTGATGTTGGTGCTATTATTGGAGTCGATGTCAGAACCAATATGATAAGCCACCAGCTGCTTGAGGCAGGGAAAGTCTGGAGGTTGACAGAAATCCTCTGAGTACTGGTCCCGCCAGGTGCCCAGAATGGAGGACACGGCACTTTTGAGTTGGTCCTGGAACCTGTTGTCCTCACTGGAATAGGGAGAGGGTCAGCCCTGTCTTTTGAAGAGCAGGTCCAGTACCTGCTGGGTGCCAGTGAAGGCTCTAGGCACACAAGAAGATGACACAAGCCGGGCGTGGTGGCGCACGCCTTTAATCCCAGCACTCGAGAGGCTGAGATAGGAGGAGCGTTGTGAGTTCGAGGCGGGCTTGGGCTACAACGCAAGCACAAGGCTGGCCTGAGCTACATAGTGCGACCCTGCCTCAAAAAACCAGGGCTGGGAGTTTGGCTCAGCGGCTTAAGCGCCTGCCCTGGCAGGTGCGAGGTTGTGAGTTCGATCCCTGGTGCCGCAAAAAAAAAAAAAAAAAAAGAAGGTGACACAGGAAAAGGTCACTGCTCTGGACAGCAAGCACCAGGTGCTCCACCAGCTTCCCCATCATCCCTGCCTTTATGGTCCACACCTTGCAAGTTTCCAGAGATTCAGGACCCACTCATTCTCACATTGTAGTCCTAGCTACCTGGGAGGATGAGGCAGAAAGATCATGAGCTCAAGGAATACCTAGGCAATCTGGCAAGACCCCTGAAGCAACACTGCCCCTCGTCAGCCCTGTGCTACAGCTACACCTTGCACAGGGCAACGGGGTAGACGATTCTGTTATCAGTGCCTTGTCAATTTCCTGTGTGGAGCTCAGCAGGTGTGGCAGGTCCAGGTCGAGCTGCATGAAGTTGTGTGGCACCACAGGGCAGTGGTCAGGGACGCAGACCCCTTGGCACACAGTACCCACATGCTGTGGCCCCACTGAGAGCCCAGAATAGCTGCTCACACTGCCTGCCGGTAGCCCAGCTGCCAGGGATGGCTCAGCGCTACAAGAAAGGGGTCACACCTGGGGAAAAACTTCGAAGTATATTACCAATCTTATTAATTCATTTATATATTTATTTGCAATACTGGGGATTAAACTCAGGGCCTCACACCGAGCTATATCTACAGCCTTTTTTTTTTTCTTTTGCCTTTTTTGTTTTTATGTTTGTTTATTGATTGATTGAGACAGAGTAGTTCAGGCTGGCCTTGAACTCACTATGTATCCCAGGCTGGCCCCAAACTTGTGTCAATCAGCCTGCCTCTGAAGTTACAGGTGTACACCATACCCAGCTTATTTTTTATTTTGAGACAAGGTCTCATTAAATTGCTCAGGCTGGGCTCAAACTTGTGCTCCTCCTGCTTCATCCTCCCAGAGTGTGAGATTACAGGCATGTGCCAGCATACCTGGCAGTGTTCCTTTTTTTTTTTTTTTAAAGAAAGTGGGGGCGGGCTTTGTGGTGTGGCACTCTAATCCCAGTGCTCTGGGAGAGTGGCAGGAGGCTGGCAGGTTTGAGCCCAGCTTGGGCCATTTAGCAATTTAGCAGTTTCATCCAAACCTCTCCTGCTGCTGTCCAACTCACTGCCTGAGGTGCCTTCTGCTTCCTGGAAGCAGAGGACTAGCTGACTTTTGCCTAGGATTGCCTGTGGGCATGGTGCCCTTGCCTGCCCCTGGGCACTGCCTCTATACCTGCCCTCCCAAGTGCAGGCACTGCCACCTGTGCTCCAGGCACCCCAGGCCAGCTACTCTACCAGCAGGTCTCACCACTGTAGTCCTCTCCTCTTGCCAGTGGGCACTATGCTGTGATCTTCACAGGATCCCAGTCCCTCCTCCAACCTGGACTAGTGAGTCCCTGCCTCGAAAAAATAAAACAAAACACTGAGTTTTAGAAAGAATAGATAAGGAAACACTTTTTTTTTTTTTTTTTTTTTTTTTTTTGAGACAGCATCTCACTATGCAGTTTAGGCTGGACTTGAACTTACTATGTAGCCTGGTGGGCTGTGCACTCTTTGTGGCCTCAGACTGGCCTCAAACTTGCAGTGATCCTCCTGCCTCAGCCCCCCAGCTGCTAGGATTATAAGCATGTGCCATATTGCCTGGCTGAAACACAAATGTTGGTTTCCTTTAATCTAGCAATCTACTTCAGTAAACTACAGTGAATAAATAATCAGAAAAAAGGGAAAGATTAGTGTAAGCAAATGTTATCAGTAGCATTTGTTTGTTTAAGGTTTGTTTCCCTAGCTGGGTGTAGTGGCGCACGCCTTTAATCCCAGTGCTCAGGAGGCTGAGATAGGAGGAGCGTTGTGAGTTCGAGGCCGGCTTGGGCTACAATGCGAGCACAAGGCCGGCCTGAGCTACATAATGCGACCCTGCCTCAAAAAACTAGGGCCAGGAGTTTGGCTCAATGGCTTACACACCTGTCTGGCAGGTGGGAAGTTGTGAGTTCAATCCCTGGTGCCACAAAAAAAAAAAAAAAAAAAAAAAAAAGGTTTTGTTTCCCTTTCTAGCCATAATGATAATACGTCTTCATTATAAAATGCAAAGAAAAGATAAAGAATCTCACAATCCTACCACCCAGAAAAAGTAACTGTAAACTTAAATAATCTTTTCAATTTTTGTTTTTTACTTTTGCATTGAATAGCGATTGAACCCAGGAACTTTGCACTGAGTTATGTTCCTAACCCCTCATTGAGTTATTCGGGGTAGGTTCAAACTTGCAGACCTCTTGCTTCAGCCTCCCAGAGTACCAGGATTACAGGCATGGGCCACCACACCTCGCCACAACACCACTTTTAATGGCTACATAATATTCTACTGACTTAATATAGCACATTTTCTTTAACTGATACACTTATAAGATCAACAAATGGGAATAATACAAATATCCAATGGTTAAATTGGGATTAACATCTAGTCTGTATAATACTATATAGACATTAAATATATATACGAACCAAGTGTGGTAGCAAACGTGTAATTCCAGCACTTGAGAGGCTGAGACAGGAGGACTGCTGTGAATTTGAGGCCAGCCTAGGTTACATAGTGTGAATGAGGCCAGCCTGAACTATCAAGGGAACAAAAACTTCTGGGAGGCAATATGCCAAACTAGAGGCATAAAATTTCCTCTGGGTAGAATTAGAGGCAACTTTTTTTTTTTTTTTTTTTTTTTGGCTTTTTTTGCTTTCTTACATTCTTTAAATTCTCTGCAATGAACATGTTTCCTTGATGACAGGGTGGGGGAAGTGTACGGGCTGGCCTTTTAAGCTTGTAACTGACCAATGGGTGATGAAGATGAAAAGCAGAGACACAGAATTAGGACAAGATGTGGAGGGTCAGGGGCCTCCTGTCTCGCTTTGACAAAGAGCCCTGAGTGACTGGCACACCTTGGCTTTATTCACTTTGACACGGGTACAAGCAATCAGAGTTACGCAGGACTCACCTGCCTCCCACCATCCATGGTTCATGTCCAGGTAAACAACAGGAGTGCAGCTGCTTTTGCTTCACCCTAGCATGTCAGCACACCTGCACGCTGCCTTCCTCCTCGGTGCTCACCGAGGAGGTCAATTAGGCCTTAATCTTCCTACATGGCCTCCCACATGAAGCTTACAGAACGAGAGAGAAAACAGCCTGGGACGTGCACAAACATGGGGTCCGTGTGACAGGCCCCACCTGAGCAGAAAAAAGCTACTGGTCTGTTACTCTGTGGCATCTGCCTGACCTCACGACCCAGACGGTAGGGTCAGCCAGGGAGAGGCAAAGTGTTTAATTTCTCCTTATTGTGTGTGTGTGCAAAACAAGAGGCAGGACCTAGGTTCACTGAGCCGCACCGGCAGCCCGGCCTTTGACTCTTTTTATTCACCCCGGTGCAGCCCAGGGCTTAAGCCCAGGAACTCAGGAGTGCTAAGCCAATTACTGCACCACCAAGGGACAACCCAGGGGGTCAATGCCTTCAACTCCTGGTGCAAGACAGAATTTCCCGGACAACTTTGTTGTTGTTGTTGTTTTAGGGTGTTTTGTTTTGAAACAGGGTCTAGTTCAAGCTGGCCTTGAACTCAAAGTAATCCTCTGGCTCAGCCTCCTAAGTGCTGGGATTGCAGGGGTGCGCTAGCACACCCAGGCTTCCTCGACCACTTTTATTCCTTCCTGTGCATTCTATCTCCCTTCTCCCAACTTTCTAACTTGTTATTCCAGCACTCTGGGCCTTGAGTTGACTTGTTTGTGAAACATTAATAAGGCTCAGGTCCAGGGCCAGTGGGCAGAGTAAAAGTCCAACCCCTTCCTCCAGGCTTAGGCATGTGTCAGCCTTCAGAAATGAGCGACTTCTCCTTCCTTTCTCTCACATCCCCACAGTGACCCTCTTCACTATTCCTCTTTTTGACTTGGTACCACAAGACAGGGCCTTCGGGAGTCACATCACATCTGCTTCCCAAGCGTCCTTGCCCAGGGGGCTGGTTTAGCCCTAGGTGTGTGAACCCCCGAGGCCCCCAGAGATCAGAAGCCAGGCCAGTTCCTAGCTCCTGAATACCTGGAAGACTGGGCCCCAGACTAGACGGAAGCAGGGAGCGTGGGCCACACTTACCATCCTGGTGCTCCAGGTCACCGAGGACCACATACAGGGAGCCCACCTGGGCCTGGAACGGCTCCACCAACTCGGTAGACACAAGAACCTGGTGCTGGTCAGATCCGTGCTGGGCCGTGAGGGTCACCCGGGACTGCATCATGTCGTACAGGGACAACCTGAGGCAGAGGACGCGTGATCACTTCCTCACACACAGCCGCCACAAAGCTCAAGAGGTTTGGGGAGGCCAATAAATCCATGAAAATCGTAAGTCTCAACCCGATCCGAGAAATAAAAGTAGGAGCAACAGATCAGAACAAATGTTTTCAGTCTACATTGTGGGCTGTGAGATAATTCCCTAATAACTCCTTCCCCTTGCTTTCAATTCTCTTACTGGTATCTTTGGTTTGTTTGTTTGTTTGTTGTGCATTATGGGGGCATGTACCATCATACACAGCCAAAAGTATTTAATTTTGTTGAGGTCCAAGTCCTCTGACCTTCCTCCTTCCTTCCGTCTGCCTCCCTCCTCACTTCTCACACCCTGCCTTCTTTCTTTTCCCCTATACTGGTTTGTTTTTGTTTTTTTTTTTCTTCCCTTTTTTGACACAGGGTTTCACTATATGGTTCAGACTGGCCTACAGAAATGACAGAAATGACTTCTGAAGTTAGGTTATAAAACACACTGCCTTCTACTCTGCTCTGTCTCTGAGACAAACTGCTGGGGGGCAAAGGCTCATGTAACCCTGCGGAGAAACCATATTGTCTGAGACTGAGTTGACTTTTTTTGAGATTTGGTCTCAGGATGTAGTTCAGGCTGGCCTTGAACTCACTATGGAGCCCAGGTTGGTCTCAACTCCCAGTGATCCTCCTGCCTCAGCCTTCTGAGTGATGGGAAAACAGGACTGCACCACCACAGCCAGCCTAAGTGGGCTGAGTCTTCTTACCAAGAGCCAGCAATGACTCTCCAGCCACAGACATAACTACTTTGCAAGCGGATCATCTGGTCTCAGTCAAGTAACTGAATAAATGCAGCCAGATGATATATGAACTGTGACCTCATGAGCCGCCCTGAGCCAAACTCACCCAGAAAAGCCATCACCAAGGTCCTGACCCACACTGCGAGACGTACATACTCGCTGTCATTGGAAGGCACATATTTGGGTCAGTTCCCACATAGCCATATATACCTCACACAGTATATACATATGTACACATATCAGGCATGTGCACACCCACCTAGCTAGACACACACCTGCATACATGCATAAAAAAATATACAAAGGTAACAGAAAAAGGAGCAGAGGTTGTCTGAACAATTGGATTACAGGAGATTTTTTGCTTTCTTTATTCCTTTGTAAATTGTCTACTTTTTTTCCTACGATGTATACATATTAATATTTAGCATTTTTCATAATTAAACAAAATTATAAAACTATCTTTAGTCAGGTGTGGTGGTGCACATCTATAATCACAACACTCTGGGAGGCTGAGCCAGAAGGTTCAGAAGCTTAACCTCAACCTGGGCCATTGAGCAACTTACAGCCTGTCTCGAAGTAAAAAAAAAAAAAAATATGGGCTCAGGATGTAGCTCACTGTATAGGCTCCGGGTTCAATCCCCAATACTGCATGGGAAAACTCACTCTTACCTGCCAAAGGTGCGCAGTGCACCACCCTCAGGAACATGGCCAGTGGCAACCTCCCAGGGGAGGTAATAGATCCCAGCGCACGGCCACATTGTTGAATTTTGTAACCATACAATTGGGATGGATTTTGAAGATTCCTGATAAACCAAGCAGACCACAAGATACATCAGTAGATGCACAAGACCAGTAACAGGTAGAAAACTAGTTCTAAACTGGGCGTGGTGGCACACGCCTTTAATCCCAGCACTCAAGAGGCTGAGGTAGGAGGAGCATCGTGAGTTCGAGGCCCGCTTCGGCTACAACGCGAGCGCAAGGCCAGCCTGAGCTACATAGTGCGACCCTGCCTCAAAAAAACCAGGGCTGGGAGTTTGGCTCAATGACTTAAGCGCCTGCCTGACAGCGCAAGGTTGTGAGTTCAATCCTCGGTGCCGCAAAAAAAAAAAAAAAAAAAAAAAAAAAAAAAAAAAAAAAAAA
>RJWM01027982.1:0-10133 GCA_004363535.1 Dasyprocta punctata | reverse complement strand
GGGAAAGGAAGATATGCATTTACATAGCACACATATATTCTATGAGGGGACAAAAAGCAAGGAACAAGTCTGTAAATAGGACAAGTATGCATGTGTGAGTGTGAGCCCCTCATGAAGCTACTTCTGCAAAACCAAGTGGTAGTGGGAGTGGCCAGGAGCCAGGAGCCCATTTGAGGTAAGCATTGCTCACTCTAGAACTGACAGACTCACTCGGACATCAGATGCCTGTAATCCCAGCTACTTGGGAAGCTAAGGAAGGACAACTGCAAATTCAAGCCCATCCTGGGCGAAATAGCAACTTCATGAGACCTCGTCTCAAAATATAAAATAAAAAATGGCTGAAGATGTAGCTCAGAGTGAAGGCCCTGGGTTCAATCTCTAATACCACCACCAAAAAAAAAGTAAAAACCAAAAACTCACTATGGGCTCATGAGGCCTCTAAAAAAGGGAGGCCGCTGACCCGGCAGGTGCATTCCAGGCCAGACTGTCTCTCTGCTGTTCTGGGGATGAGCTTCATGACCCAAGAGAAGAGGCAGAACAGCAGGGACAGGGTCCATGGGGTCACAGACGGGAAAATACACTGTGCTCAGCAAACAGAGCCTGGTCCTGGGCCAGGATCTTGAGGAAGTAGTGAAGGAACTGTTTCCCAATGGTCTTCACTGAGTAGCCATCTACCAAGAAGCATGACAACATTAAGACCCTGGCTGACCCAGCACGGTCAATGCAATGTGTAATATAAGTCACCCAGGGGAAACACCTGTGTAAGACACACTCACAAATAATCCCCTTTTTTCTTAATCTCCTTCTTTGTTCTTTTTTAAAAATTTATTCATTTTGGGGGAGAATGCTGAGTATCAAACTCAGGGCCCTGCGCTTGCCAGGCAAGTGCTCTACCACTGAGCTAAATCCCCAACCCCCATTCCCCTTTTTACTAACGTCACACAGTAGTCCCTTACTTATCCATAACAACTTTCCCTATATTAGATTTTATTTAAAATGTTAACGTTGGGGCCAGGCGTAGTGTCACATGCCTGTATTCTCAGCACCCATGAGGCTGAGGCAGGAGAATTGCTGTCAGTTCAAGGCCAGCCTGGGTTACATAGGGAGACCTTGTCTCAAAAGAAAGAACGAAAGAAAGAAAGAAAGAAAGAAAGAAAGAAAGAAAGAAAGAAAGAAAACATTTAGAGATATAGCTCAGTGAAAAGCCCTTGGTTCAATTCCCAGTACCACAAGAAGGTGGGGAGGAGAGGAGAGGAGAGGAGAAGGGAACAGAGGAGAGGAGAGGAGAGGAGAGGAAAGAAAGAAAGATGTCCAGAAGTGGGGATTCGGGATCATTAATTATTCAGTGACAGAAGAGGCCTGAAGGTGATAACCTTAAACTATTTTTTTTCAAATCCATTTCATTTCAAAAAGAAAAAAAAATGAAATTTCAAAACATGTAAATCAGGGTTTTTTTTTGTCTTTACAGTACTGGGGATCAAACCCAGGGGCACCCTACCACTGAGCTACATCCCCAGCCCTTTTTATTTTCTATTATGAGACAAGTCTCAGTAAATTACCCAGCTAGGCCTTGAACTTGGTGATCCTCCTGCCTCAGTCTCCAAAGTGGCTGGGATTATAGATATGAGCCACCATGCCCAGCTTCAACTATTTTTGATAAAAATAAGCATTAGACATAGCATAGCAGAAAATGCTCCCAGCCAGTATACTTCAGTGGCCCACGTGACAGTTCCTGTTGCAGTTCTGTTATTACTGTCTCCTAAAAAATGACTGGCCAGGAGCTGGGCATGGTGGCGCATGCCTTTAATCCCAGCACTCGGGAGGCTGAGGTAGGAGGAGCGTTGTGAGTTCGAGGCCGGCTTGGGCTACAACGCGAGCGCAAGGCCAGCCTGAGCTACACAGTGCAACCCTGCCTCAAAAAACCAGGGCTGGGAGTTTGGCTCATTGGCTTACATGCCTGTCAGGCATGCGCGAGGTTGTGAGTTCAATCCCTGGTGCCACAAAAAAAAAAAAAAAAAACAACGGCTGGCCAGTGATGCATATTGTAAGAACCAATCAAAGTCAGTCAAGTACTCTACCTCTGTACCTCACCCCCACTTTGCATCCCCATAAAAACCTCCCTCCCTGGGCCTTCCGAGGCCTGACATTTTGAGAAACAGTTGATTCCTAGTCAGTGCCCAACCCACATTAAATAAATGTGCCCCCAAACTCTGGGTGTTGCTTCAGTGTTTCTGTTGCCACTGCAATAAGAACAAAGTTAAGTGGCAATTAAATAATGTTAAGATCCCTATGAAAACCAGATGATACAGGCTTAATCTAGAGGTTGGGCTTTTTTTTTCCCCCTTAAGCCGAGGTCTCATTATGTATCCCAGGCTGGCCTTGAACTCAAAGTGATCCTCCTGCCTCATCCTCCTTAAATGCTGGGATTATGGGCGTGAACCACCATGCCCAGCAATCCAGAGGTTTAATATAAATTAGAATTTTGCACAATTGCTTTTATGACCCACTAACAGAGAGATGACCCGCTAACAAAGCGCACTAGTGTAGGTCACACCATGCCACAGACATTATGAGACTGTAGGCCAAGAAAACAATGGCTTGCACAGCTCAGGAGCAACTGTTCAAACCTCAGGGGTCTCCTACTCCTCTAAAAATAGATATGTGAAGGAAAAAAACTACCAAGGGCTTAAAAAAAAAAAGTAGTGATCTCAGCTGGGCATGGTGGCCCAAGGCCAGCCTGAACTGCAGAGCGAGACCCTGTCTCAAAAAAAAAAAAAAAAGTAG
The DNA here is from genome assembly GCA_004363535.1 of Dasyprocta punctata. Classification (NCBI taxonomy): domain Eukaryota; kingdom Metazoa; phylum Chordata; class Mammalia; order Rodentia; family Dasyproctidae; genus Dasyprocta; species Dasyprocta punctata. The sequence continues at coordinate 7,349 of RJWM01027982.1, read as the reverse complement.
CAGTCTCTGTTTGAGATCATGAGGACAATCCCATCCAATATAGAAAAATGTTGAAACTTTGTATCTTGCTAAAAAATAATACTGCCACTCTCAAATACCATATATATAATATGCTGAGCTATAAGAATGTCATCACATTTATTTATTTATTTATTTCCAATGCTAGTATTGAACCCAGGGCCTCATATATGCCAGGCAAAGACTATCACTGAAGTATATCCCCAGCTCTTTTTATTTTTATTTTGATATAGGTCTCACTGAGTTGCCCAGGCAAACCTTGATAGATAAAAATTAGGTCTTTTTGGTTTTGTTTTTAGTTATTTGAAACGGGGTTCACTATGTAGCCCAGTCTAGTCTCAAGCTTGGGGTGATCCTCCTGCCTCAGCCTCCTGAGTCAGGTCTTTGCAAAGGTAATCAAGTTAGTTTCAGGTCCTTAGGATACAAATCCAATGTGAGAATCTCAAATTCAACATTTTAAAGGTGGGGGGGATTACAGGGGTGTGGTTTTGTGGTAGAACACTCACCCAGCCTGTAGAATGCCCTAATTCTATCCTTAGCACCACAAAAGTCAATCAATCAATCAATCTTCAAAAAACACATTCAAATGGGAGAACTGGAGTCAGAAACAGACAAGACACAGGGAGAAGGCCATGTGAAGATGAAAGCAGACACCGCATGGTGTGAACACAAGTGAAAGACCCCAAGGATGCTGAATGTAGTGAATGCTTGTAATTCCATCTACTCCAGAAGCTGAGGCGGAACCACGGCAAGTTCAAGGCCAGCCCGGGCAACTTAGCAAGCAGTTATATTGATATAGGAAAACGATCTCAGTGGGAGACCTCCAAATATTTGGGGGAATGAAACACCCAACCTACTATACGTCGGGCGCAAGTTCATGTTCTCTAAAAATTGAAGAATGAATTTTAGGAACAACGGAGGGTAAGAGCAGAACATATTTATTGAGAGAGAGCTTCTGTCTGAGGGACAGAAGGGGGACCCAAGTGGGTTGCCTGAGACTCTGTCTTTTCCAGTGACTTTTATAGAGCAAAACCCTGATGGGGAAAACTGGGAACTCGCAAGGCAGATGGGCTTGAGGTGGGACAAAACTGTGATCAACCAGTAAGATTGATTGTTTAGGTAAGATTGACCAAATCAAGGACAAATGGGGAAGCGAGTCACATAGTAAGTGAGGATTCTTATGGATAAGGGGATTGGAATGGTAATTCTTGGCTTCTCGAGATATCCATCCCTAATCCCTAATGCTTATACTTAGGGTGTGGTTGCATTTGTTGATCCTTCTGAGATCTGGCCCACAGCAAGAGGTGTGTATCTCTTCCAAGGTCATGATAACTGGTCCTCTGTGCCTGCTCCATTGAGGGCCTAGCCCTATCTGACTGCTTATAATATTTTTAACTAACTCAGTTGCCTATAACAATATCAAAATAACATTTTTTGGTTTGGTTTGTTTTTTGTGGCACCAGGGATTGAACTCACAACCTTGTGCCTATCAAGCAGGCGCTTAAGCCACTGAGCCAAAGTCCCGGCCCTAGTTTTCTAAGACAGGGTTGCGCTATGTAGTTCAGGCTGGCCTTGCTCATGTTGTACCCCAAACCAGCCTTGAACTCACAATGCTCCTCCTAACTCAGCCTCCTGAGTGCTGGGATTAAAGGTGTGCGCCACCACGCCTGGCCTCAAAATAACATTTTTAAAGGACCAGGGACATGTCAGGAGTAGAATGCTTGCCTAGCACACATGAGTCCTGGGTTTGATCCCCAGTATTCAAAAAATGAATGAATGAATGAATGAATGATAAATAATAAATAAACACAACACTGAGGAGTAGCCACAAACCACCAGAAGCTAAGAGTGAGGCTAGGCCATGTTCTCCCTCATAGTCTCAAAGGGGCATCTGAACATCTTGATCTCAAACTTCTGGCCTCCAGAACTGAGATAAAGTCTGCTATCCAAGCCACTTGACTGGGGCATTTTGTTACAACAGCTCTAGGAAACTAATATAGCTTGCATTGGATCTTAGACTAGGAGAAAAAATTGTGGCAAAGGGTAAAGGAGGCTACTGGACACTTTCAAAAACCATGAGAAGAGGCCAAGGAAGGAGGATCGCCATGAATTTGAGGCCAGCCTGGACTACAACAGCTGTCTCAAAAAAGAATTTTTTTTCAAAGAAAAACAAAAAATGATACCATAAGGACACAGATAATGATGTTGTGTCAGTGTTCAAGTGCCTTAATTTGTTGTTGTCCTGTAAATGCCCCTTATTTTTAGGAAATACACTGAAAATTTTGCAAGTAAAGGAGCAGGTCTTCTGTAACATTTATTCAGTTGGTTCAGAAAGTGGACCAGGGATATAGCTCAGTGGCACAGTGCCTTCCTGGCAAATACAAAGTTCTAAGTTCAATTCCTGGTAAAAAAAAAAAAAAAGAAAGAAAACAGAGTTGAGGAGAAAGCAGATAAGCAACTATGGGAAAATCTGAACTAGTGAATCCAGGTGAAAGGTGTGTTGACTCTTCCCTTGCACACTGCTATTCTTGTGTACATCTGCAAATGTGTCTCAGTAGAAAGTAAGCTCATCTAAAGCTCTTCTGTCCAAGGCTGTGCACACTCACTATCATCATGACATCCACGGTGGCACAGGCCAAAATGACGACAGTTCCTTTTAAAGATATCAGCAGGTTTTAATTTTGATTCTAGAATTAGGCAACATTGTATTCCCTAACACAGAATAGTGTGGCATGGGCTGAGTAGAAGAGGTTGGGGTTGTTTTGTTTTGTTTTGTTTTGTTTTCTCTTTTTGAGACAGGGTTTCTCTATGCAGTTCAGGCAGGCCTTGAATTCACTTTGCAGCTCAGGCTGGCCTCAAACTTGCACTCTTCCTCCTGCCTCAGCCTCCTCAGTGGTAGGATTACAGGAGGGCGCCACCACACCTAGCAAGACTGGTTTTATATACACAAATGTGCCCCCAAAAAGAAGAAACAAAGTGTAAAAAGTAATTAGTCATTTCCAAGTTACTTTCCATATAAGGAAAGTACTTGCTAGGATTATGAGGAGACACACAATAGAAAAAGAAGTTATTGGTAAACCTCAGGTTACTACTTCTAAAGATAAATGGACTAAGAATGAAGGGACTGAACAGAGGATTTCATCTGGACATAGACTGGCCTGTGTAGGAAATTTGGCTGTTACTTCTCACTCCCCTGATTTCTTAGATGGTCAGATAACAATTTTTTTTTTTTTTTTTTTTTGCGGCACCGGGGATTGAACTCAACCTCGCGCCTGCCAGGGCAGGCGCTTAAGGCACTGAGCCAAACTCCCGGCCCTGGTTTTTTGAGGCCCTGGTTTTTTGAGGCAGGGTCGCACTATGTAGCTCAGGCCGGCCTTGTGCTCGCGTTGTAGCCCAAGCCGGCCTCGAACCCACAACGCTCCGCCTACCTCAGCCTCCTGAGTGCTGGGATTAAAGGCGTGCGCCACCACGCCCGGCTCAGATAACAATTTAGTATCTCTTTGGTGACCTGAAGTGTTAGCATGGGTGGTGCCATTTTGATCTGTAGTCTGGTCTGTGAGCTCCTATACAGAAGCCTGGTCTAAAACAACCGCTTCCAAAATCAGCTGTGGTGGTGCGCACCTGTAATCCCAGCACTTGGGTAGTTGAGGCAGGAGGATCCCTGTGAGTTTGAGGCCAACCTGTGCTATAAAGTGAGACCCTGTCTCAAAAATCAATAAATAAGTACATAAAATTAAAAGATTCATGTACACCAATGGATGTGGACCCTGAGTGGACCCTGAGTGGACCCAGATTTGAACAAAGTAACTGTCAATCCCCTTTTCCCACTTTGTAGCTCATTTTTAATGAAACAATCAAGGAAACTCGGCTAGTGATTAGACCTGTGATGATGTTAAGGGACTTCTGTTAACATTTTCAAGTGTGGTGACAGTAAGAAAAAGAGTGTAAGATATATAGTAAAAGCCAGACAAGGTGGCATACACCTGTAGTCCTGACAATTAAGAGGAAGAGGCAGGAAGATTACCTAAGTGTAGTCCAAGATCAGCCTTGGCATTGAAGGGAGCAACCACCTCAAAAAACAAAACAAAACCAAAACACACGCTAAAAGTATTTACGATGTAGAATGTGCTTAAAACCAATGTGGAGGAACACAGGTGGAGGGGAAATTAGGACTTGGGGAAGGAGTACAGAGGGAGCTCGTGGTGCGTTCCCTCTATCTTCCCTCATGTCTAAAGCTCAGGCCACATAATTCCCTGTTGAAAACTTACGCAAACCTTCCTACTGTAACTACTAGAATTAAAAATTTTTACCTGGGCCAGGCATGGTGGCACATACCTTTAATCCCAGCATTCTGGAGGCTGAGGTAGGTGGAGCGTTGTGAGCTCAAGGCTGGTTTGGGCTACACTACAATGGGAGCACAAGGCTGGCCTGAGCTACATAGTGTGACCCTGCCTCAAAAAACCAGGGCTGGGAGTTTGGCTCAGTGGCCTAAGCACCCGTCTGGCAGGCAAGAGGTTGTGAGTTTGATCCCCAGGGCTGCAAAAAAAAAAAAAAAGAAAATTTACCTGGGCCTATAACGCCACATGGGGTAAACACCTGGAGCAGTTTTCCGCCCTTGTTTGCCTTGCTGTGTCCCTCAGTTCTTGTCCATGTCCATGAGCTTTTCTCAGACTGTCACAGGGCTGCTGCCCTCTCTTTCAGTTTAAATATCTCTTCCTCAGTGAGACCTTCCCTGTCTCATCTAAAATAACCGTCACTCTATCCCCTCATATTAATATTTCAATTAGCAATAATCACACCTCAGATAAGCCTCATTGGACACAATACTGACACTGTGCAAAGCTAATATTTCATTTTTAATTTTTTTTTTTTTTTGAGACAGGGTCTGGCCATGTAACCCAGGCTGGCCTCAAATTTATGGTGATCCTCCTGCCTCAGCCTCCCAAGTGCTGGGATTATGGGTATGTGCCATACTTGGGTTCACTTTTGGTTGAGACAGACAGAGTCTTACTACATAGTCCAGGCTGACCTTGAACTCTTAATCCTGCTCAACCTCCCAAGTGCTGGGATTACAGGTATGCAACACTAAGTCCAACTGATTTATTTTCTTCACTGTTTATTAAATAATCTAATGTCAGTTAACTGGATTTACTTAAAGTCTATGTTGTCCACTAGACTGCCAGCTCCATGAGGGCAGGGTGTCTGGCTTACTCCCTACTGTGTTCTCTGTGCCTAATAGTGTTTGGGATATTATTAAATATTTATCTATTTATTTATGCATTTTTTTTGAGACAGGGTCTTGCTATGTAGTCTAGGCTAGTCTTGAACTCACTATGTAGTGTAGACTGAACTCAAACTTGCAACAATCCTCCTGCCTCAGCCTCCTGAATGTTGGAATTATAGGCATGCATCACCACACCCTGCTAAATATGTATTAAATGGTATTGTGGTGTTCACAAAGAAGAGTGTGAACACCAAAGCACCTGCCCTCACACTTAGCCTAGACCCTCAGATCCAAAGCCACACTTCTTTGCCCATGTGGATGTCGCCATGATTCCACCTTCATTAGCATTTCTTAACTCTCCTTGAACTATCCACTCAGGCAAAATGATCTGAACATTAACATTCAGTCTGCCCACTAAGACTTCCCTTACCTTGCTGTTTCCAACAATTTGGAACTGTGGTTCTTACCTATTCATAATCAAAATTCAGAACCAAAAGACCAAATTTCCAACTCTCAATAAATTGTGACCCCTCATCCCTATTCCAAGACATGGCCAAAGCTTTGTCAGATAGTATTTCCTCTCTGTCTGGTAAGCAATAAACTGGCTTTATCTTATCAATAGCATATGTTGTTTATGTTTGGAGTGTCAGCTTTGTGTATGTGTGTGGCACTGAGGTTGAACCCAGGACCTTTGCACTAAGCTATCACTCCAGCCCTTTTTATTTTTAATTTTTTTTTTTTTTTTTGCGGCACCGGGGATTGAACTCACAACCTCGCGCCTGCCAGGGCAAGTGCTTAAGGCACTGAGCCAAACTCCCGGCCCTGGTTTTTTGAGGCAGGGTCGCACTATGTAGCTCAGGCTGGCCTTGTGCTCGCATTGTAGCCCAAGCCGGCCTCGAACCCACAACGCTCCGCCTACCTCAGCCTCCGGAGTGCTGGGATTAAAGGCTTGCGCCACCACGCCCGGCTCCAGCCCTTTTTATTTATTTATTTTTCAGCCCTTTTTATTTTGAGACAGGGTCTCAGTAAGTCACTAACTTGTCCAGGCTGGGTTTGAATTTGCAATCCTCCTGCCTCAACCTCTCACAGTTCTGAGATTACAGACATGAATCAACAGGCCCAGCATGGAGTGCTACCTCTTTTTCATTGCTTCTGGGCCTTTTGGCTAAGATTAAATATGGAGTGCCAACTTTTAAAAGACAGGAGGAATAAAACCCACAGTAAAGCAATTAAATAACACTTCATTGCTTGAGCACATTAAAAACACCCACAATAAGACTTCCATGCCCAGATATGTCGGAGCCTGAGACAAAAGAGTGATCAATAATGATCTTCTTTTATTTAAAATTTTGTTATTAGCCGGGTGTGGTGGCGCATGCCTTTAATCCCAGCACTCGGGAGGCTGAGGTAGGAGAAGCGTTGTGAGTTTGAGGCCAGCTTGGGCTACAACACGAGCACAAGGCTGGCCTGAGCTATAGTGGGACCCTGCCTCAAAACACCAGGGCCGGGAGTTTGGCTCAGCGGCTTAAGCACCTGCCCTGGCAGGTGCAAGGTTGTGAGTTCGATCCTGAGTGCCACAAAAAAAAAAAAAAAAAAAATTGTTATTGTGCTCACTTCAGCAGCACACACACTAAAATCCCGTTATATTGTTCATCTGTGATTTTTTTTTTCATTTAGAAAAAATACTGCAGGCTGGGGATGTAGCTCAGTGGTACAGCACTTGTCCAGCATGCTGGAGGCCTCAGGTGCCACCCTTAGCAACACAAAAACAAACCCGCATTTAAATATTATTAATCTTGAGTATTTTTTTTAGCTCCCTTAAATTTTGTATCCGATGGAAATGCCTCATTCATTTTGCCCTCTTCACAGTACAGACACTGCTTAAAAACGAACCAGGTATGCAGTTGGGATTTACAAACGCCAACTAGGGAAAGGTAAGGAAAGAATGACATGCAACTTGCTGTATCTTTGTTATGGCATAAAGTCAAAATGCAACTAAAATAAACAAAGAAATGGTGTAAACATTTCACTTAGAATTTTTTTAGGAATAAGAACTTTAAAAACAGGCTAGGGATGTAGCTCAGTGGTAGAGTGCTTCCCTAGCATG